>JAJJWW010002037.1:0-222017 GCA_023531295.1 Papaver armeniacum | reverse complement strand
ATGTATAATGAAAATTACATTTATTATTTAGTAGTCTAACAATTGGAACCATATTTACTAATTATATACTTTTTAAAATGTTGAGATTAAGAAATCATCTTAAAAAGTATACTTTGAAATCAATTAGTATATCATGATATTGGCAACATCTACGATCTAGATAATTGGAAAATTTGCATTTGAAGTCTGCCATTCAAAGTAGCACTTCAACTACGCTTAGTCTTGCTAAATTTTAGAATGTCCATATAACATCTCTTCGTTAATCAATTTTTCAACTTAAAGTAAATAAACAAAGTCATAACAATATTCTACCTCAAAACACCAGACCAATGGCATCTAGTTGGGCCGCATCTCGTTTTTACTTCACCGCCATATACTCCCTACTTTTCTTAGATGCGATATCATATACTTGCATTAAAAATCCAATACCAACTCATCCTCCGGCTCTAACTCCCTGTAGTTAGATGAAAAATTGGACTCGCCATATCGTTGTATCAATACCTGTTATTACAGACAAAAAAAAAAAATGATATTAATATAAAATAGATTGCCAACCCTAGATACTGAAAATCATATGAAGTGCATCCTGTCAAGATGTTATAATCAATAAAATTTACTATTATATCTTTCTTGAATTTATATACTCTTGTTAAGAATCAAGTGCTAACTTAAGTGCTCCTCGGCGATCCAACTCCCCTGTTCTTAAATGATGAAATATGATATTAATATAAAATAGATTGTCAACTTCAAATAGTGCAAAGCATATGATGTGCTTCCCCACAAAGAAGATGTAATCAAGAAAATGGACCGATATATTTTTTTTTCGAATTCACATATATACTTGCATTAAGAATAAAGCGATCAATTCAACTGATCTTCCAAGCTCCAACTCTTGTAGTTGAATGAAAAAATACGATATTAATATAAAATAGATTGTCAACTTAAAATACGCAAAAACATATGAAGTGCTTCCCCGTAAAAAAGATGTAATCAATAAAATGCGTGATATATCTTTTTTTCGTAAATTAAGCATGTTTTATAATCACCGCTTTGAGGCCTTTCTTGACTTCCTTGTTTTGCCAAAGACACTCTACACTAATGCAAGTAATGTTGTGCAATAGGCAAAAAGCAAAAAACGCAAACCCTACCAAAATAAATAGAATATCAAAGAATCTAATATCGAGATAAATTTAATGAATAAGAAACCAAACGAAGCCTAAATGACACTAACACAATCTCAAATGATAAAAAATTCTTATACCGTAGCATATAATTGACTTGAACCTTTCATTGTTACATCTCGGTCTTTAGCAATTTGTTTACTCTCTTCTTCCAAGGGTATATAGAGCCATCTAACATCTTTTATAGTGTTTCTTTTACACATTTTTTTTACTTTAGATAAGCCCCACATTCAAGTTTCTAGAAAGATCTTTTTACACTTGAGTACAACGGTTCAAAAAAATATTAGCTGAAAAATTAGGTTATGTATGTACCCATAGATCTTTTAGGAGATTTAGTAGATAAATTCATTACAAAATAATATTTTTCCATTGTTCATCGTCTAGAATAATCTTTCTTGTTATATAAAAGAGTTAGTTAATTGCGGAGAAATCTTATAACTCTACAGTGCCAGTTAGTAAGCTCATTTACTTAGTTTAATGTGTGATATGACTGTAAGAAAAAAATGGTTTCTAAAGATATCTTTGTTCGAAAACAATAATCAATTCTTTAAATAAACTAAGATAAGTAGGTCTAAGTAATCTCAAAAATAAAATTAAACTAAACTCTAGATATTAAAGCATAAAACCGGATAAAACCCTAAAATAAATAGGTCTAAGTAATCTAAAATAAAACCAAAGAATCAATTCTTTAAATAAACTATAATAAATAGGTCTAAGTAATCTCAAAAATAAAATTAAACTAAACTCTAGATATTAAAGCATAAAACCCAGTTAAACCCTCACATACTAAAAACAAATATAACATGTTCAACACACTAGCCTTGATAACTCATGAAAGTAACTAAAAAAATTGATTTCGTCCATTAATTCAAAACATTTAATCATGAACATTAAACAAAATAAATATTTAACTAATTCAGTAAATAATGTTATCTAGAAGCTACTAATTAACGAACATGATACCTAAACACCAACCAACATGATACCTAAACATCATGTACTATGGGAATTGGCTCCTATTTGGTGAGGCAGGGCTTTGCTACGCACCCGTCCCAAAAGAGGTTCCAATTAACAACTATATGTGAAACCACCCATTCTGATTTACTATATTAACAGTTGGAACCAAATTCACCAATTAAATAGTGTTTAAAGTTTTGTAGATTAATAAACCCTCTTAAAGAAAATATTCCTGTAAAATTATCCAACTTTTGAAATCGATTAAGTAGCTCATGAAATTGCCAATATCAATACTCTAAAAATAATTGATAAGGATAGATTTGAAGTCTACTAATCCAAAGAGTACTACAACGATACTTAGTCTTGCTAGATTTTAGAATACACATTTCTTGCTTAATCAATTTTTTGCTACTTAAAAGTAAGGAAACAAAGTCCTAATAATATTCTACCTCAAAACTACAATAATGGCTTCCAGTTCGGTCAAATATTGTTTATCATATACTTGTATTAAGATTCAAACCGCCAACTCTACTGCTCCTCTAGAGCTCTGTTTCCCTGTATTCAAATGAAAAATCATACCCACTATATAGTTGTATCAATATATGATGTTTAGAAACACTAAGAAGAAACACAATATTAGTAAAAATGGATTGTTGACTCTAAATAATGCAGAACATATGAAGTGCTTCCCGTCAAACAAGATGTAATCAAGGAAATACATTGATATATCTTTCTTCAGAAATTATATACTTGCACTAAAAATCAAGCGGCCAACTCAATTACTATTTCAGGATCTAACTCCCTACAGTGAAATGAAAAATTACACTCACTATATAGTTGTATCAATAGTTATATTAGAGACACTAAAAAGAAACACGATATTGATATAAAATAGATGGCCAAATCTAAATAGAGCAAAGCATATGAAGTGCTTCCCGTCGAAGAATATGTAGTCATAAATCATATACTTGCATTAATAATCAAGCAACCAATTGAAATCATTGTAGTTAAATAAAAAGTAACACTCACTATATAGTTGTATCAATATATGAAATTAGAGACATTTAAAAAGTGATATTAATAAAAATGTGCAAAGCATGTGAAGTGCTTCCCGTCAAAGAAAGATATATCAGTGCTTTAACTTCTTGTGGTTAAATAAAAAATCACACTCACTGTATAGTTGTATCAATCAATATATGATATTAAAGACGCTAAAAAGAAACACGATATTAATATAAATAGATTGCCAACTCTAAATAGTGCAAAGCACCGGAAGTGCTTCCGTTGAAGAAGATGTAATCAATGCAATGATATATCTATCTTTAGAAATCATATATATACTTACATTAAGAATCAAACAACCAACTCAACTCGATGTAGTTAAATGAAAAATCACACTCTATAGTTATATCTATACCTGATATTAGAGACGCTAAAAAATAATATCGAGAAAATGGATTACCAACTCTAAAAGTGCAAAGCATATGGAGTGCTTCCAAATTAATCCAGGAAATGCATTAATATATGTTTACTCAAAAATCATGTACTTGCGTTAAGAATCAAGCGGCCAAATTAAATCAACTGCTCCTTGAAAAATCATACTCATTATATAGTTGTATCAATAACTATATTACATATACTAAAAGATAAACATGATATTAATATAAAAAAGATTACAAACTCAAAATTGTAAAATGCTTATGAATTGCTTCCCGTTGAAGAAGTCGTAATCAAGGAAATGCATTGATATATCTTTCTTCATAAATCATATACTCCGTGTAGTTAAACTATGGTTGATATGTAATATTTTCTTTGAGGAAAATGCTCCAGTATAATCCCAAGATTATTACCGGAGAGTGAACATTTATTCGCATGCATCAATCCCTGATTATAGAGGAAATAGATCCAGTGATTATTGGGCGTCAACAAAACATTGTTATTTCATCTATTTCTTGTATTGGTTTTAGGCATTGCTATTTACGCTTTATAAACCGAACTTGTAATAAGTTGCTTTTAGATTTTAGTGATGTTACCAATTTGCTCTGTTGTTGGATTTACGGGGTCGATTTTAAGGAATGGGTGGGACCACCCTGCTCAATCCAAGGTTGGAGGGGCTTCGTCACATTTAGCTTGATTTTCCATTGTTTTACGCAACTACATTAAAATCGCAGACGATAGTAAAAATAAATAAGGAGAAATCTTTGGTTAGTAATCTTTATTTACCCAATAAAAATAATTAGAGTATTAGGCTAAAACGGGTATGGTTGGGTATTTATGAATCATAACCGTGGGATTTATTAATAAAACGGCTAGGTAAGGATGGTTTTCAATTACGACCGGGAGTTTTCTTTGGTAGCTCATATTTACGGCTAGGAGTTCATCACTTCTCGGTCGTAAATAACGTCTTCATTTCTCGGTAGAAATGTGTCGGTGGCGGTTGGGTAGAAAACATTTCCCAGTAAGTAAGTGCAAAAAAAAAAAAAAAAAAACAGATTTTTGGTGTATGTTAATGATTTGAATCAATAAAATTGTAATGAGAGTGAAGTATAAGGTTTCTAGGAATACTTGAGGATATGTTTCATCATATTCTTATAAGAATATTTTAAAAGTTCAAAAAATCCTCATCCTAAATAAAAGGGAAAAAAGTTTTCATTTTTCAAATTTTAATCTAATAATTAATTTAGTTAATCATCTGTAATTAGCATAGAACCAAATCGGGGCAAATTAGTCATTATATAAAATAGCCGGGATAACCTAGGTTATGGCTATTACTATTTCATGACCTATGCAGCCCCCAAAAAGTCAACCTAGTGCAGCCGATAATAGGATTCTAATAAAATCATTTTAAGTTAGGGGTTTGAAAGGATTCGGGTCTTTCAACGACATTTTTTCACGACCTCTGTATCGTCCAAACTATACAATTAATCCGCCAATGAACGTCCTTAATTTGTACTATGAACCTACTGACTAAGTAAGGCCATGTTACAACTTGAAGTCTTTAAAGTCTTTACTCTAAGAAATGAGCATGTCTTTTTTTTTATCAATAAATGAGCATGTCAAGGGATGCTAAATGAACAATAAAAAAAAAACAAATGTTAAGAATTTGATCGACAAAATTATTGTATGTATTGAAAAGTCTCGAAATGATTTACTGGTGACGTAATCAAGCAATGGCAAACCACAATGTGGACTAATGAAATATGAATGTACAAATCGTACGTAATTACTATTTTTTGGCTAAACAAAGTCACAAAGGATATGAATAACAAATTAGCAAATTAAGAAATGAGAACTGCATAATTGTTCCCTAAACCCGTACACACTATTAAATCATATTTTACCAAGAAAGTCTGTATATTTTTTATTTATTTTTGAAGCAGAAAATCTGTAGCGTTTTACATGTCACTTTTGAAATAAGAACAAATTGTCAAATCATATTAAAATGGATGATTATCCTGATGGCAACGGATCCTACAAATTTCTAAGGTTGGAAGCCAACTTCCATGAACTCGAATTTGTCGGTTTTGTTTTCGAGATGATTCGCAGTTCAAGAGAGAACATATGGGTGTGTTTTTATAACACAAACCATAAACCATGCAAGGGCATTTGCAAAATGAAAAAGCCCCATAGTATTGGTTGGGAATACCGCGGACTTTGAGAAGCTTGTTCACAAATATTCAAGGCTACGATGCATTAGATGAAGCCTCATAACTACCACTCCAATTTGAAGAGTTCAAGCAGGTGGCCAAGCACCAAATAAGAGTGCTAACACCATGAACATTAAATAATCATCCACAACTGACAATGGGAACAAAATGAAATCTCTTAAATGAGCTCAAATGGAAGATGTACATCTATCATGTATTAATATATTAACAAAGCCAACAGAATGTGCTTAACTAACCCAATTGGCCAAGCAGTAATAATGGACAACATGCGGAATCCGTGGTTTTTCTCAATTCATACAGGGTTAGTAGTTATACATCTAATATCACCATCTCCAAAAGCAGCATAGATTAGATGTACAAACACTAATCCGATTCAGTCAAAAGCTGCACCTTCTTCTAAACCTTCAAAAGAAAATTTGAAAAAAACATGAAATTGATGGGAACTTGCACATAACTTTGTTATGTGTTGTTATGCAAAAACTTAAAAAAGAGATTGGAGAGTTGATTAGAGTTCGATCTGTCTTTATCTACTCTAAGCTATCAAGTATGGTAATTACTTTAACCAACAATAAAAATGCATGTATGATCATTACCATAAACATCTATTTAACACGAACCATCATGTGCATAGGCTCAATGGACTCCTCGATATTTCGAAAATGCCAGTACATTGCTTGGGTGCTCCAAATCCTATTTATCACCTTTTATGACGAAGATACTTCTACCAACGATTATAGAGCGCTCTTTCAACCTCAAAATTGAAAACAGTAGTTAAGTAATTAGAGTCAGATATCAAATCTTACCTTTAATTAATTACTATCACTTTATACCACATGATATTAGTAATAATAAAAAAACATTGATATTTTAACCTTATATTATCTTACTGGATGTAAGGTGTAGAATAGATTATCAAAAAGTGTACAAATGAGAAATTCAAGTCGGTAACAACATTTATGGTTGTTTGAAACCCAATTTTCCCATGACCCCTGCTCGCCCAAAAAAAAAAAAAAAAAAAAAAAAAAAAAAAAAAAAAAAAAAAGTAAGATTTTTATAAAATCAGATTTTGATGCAAGTGTATCAAAATCGGTAGTAAAATGTAGCCATGTTACCGTAGCCTTTCTCCGGTGCATACCGAAATTTTTGGAATAATCAAGGTAAGGTAAGCGGGTGCAGCAAGGTGAAATATTTACCTTCTAATAGTCATAACCAAAGGCGGTTAGAGTAGTATCCATAGTTGAAGAGGGAAAATAGGAGTAATAATTACATCACCACCTTATTGCGGAGGCCGTACCTGAAATTATTTATCAAGGAAAATGATACAATCGCACCATCCATAAATCAAATATAATGGAACAAACAATGATGTTGATGTTTTATTAAAAAAAATTTTTTTTATAGATTTTCTAAAATTAGGCTCTTAAAGTTGTTGCTATGCTATACCTCAACGTGAAGGATATGGAACTACTGTTAAGCATGGTACCCGGTATGCAATCCAGACGTAAAACCTAAACACCAATTAAATATCAACAAACAAATCAAACAAAATCCTAAAAACATCAACAAAAAAATCAAACAAAATACTAAACACCAACAGAAGCCTATTAGATCAATTTCTTCACCTTTAATATCGGTGTTCAAGAACTCTCCCTTTGCGGCAACTTCTTTTGGAAGTACCGATTATACTTGCAAAACAAATAACGAAAATAGATGAGACATCATAAACCTTAATTTCAAGGAACAAAAGAAAAACAAACAGGTTGAGAAGCAAAAAGCGTATGTAAACAATGAGGCTCTTGCTATAGTGCCTTATATAGGGAGTCACCAAACTATGAAAAAGTATTTGGTTTCGAAAATAATATCAATGGATATCTTAAAATTTATATAATTTTGTTATAATTTAGGCTTATTTTGATTACAGAAGACAATTAAAAAGAAGAAATAAGAAAGGATCCAAAATTTCCAAAATGAGTTAAATACTTGCAACATGAAAAATAATTCTTTAACAAATGAATATAGAATCTTATTTTCTAACATAATTTCAAATATTTTTCATCTTATCATAATTCGAATATTTATGCTTACCAATATTTTTCCTTACAAAAGATTTTAAAAATTTAAAACTTATTATTTTATTCCATAAATATGTTGAGTTTGATTTTTTTTATTTCAGTCATAAATGTACGAAATTAATATAGTATTTTTTATTATTTTCTGGATTTTTTATAATAAATACATGAAATTATAATAGATTCAAAAAAATATAAATTATATTACTTTATTCCATAAATATTTTGAATTGATTTTCTTTTTTAATCATAAATGTCCGAAATTAATATAATAGTTTTCTTTATTTGAATTTTTTATAATAAATACATGAAATTATAAAAGATTCAAAAATATAAATTATTTTATTTTATTCCATAAATACGTTGAATTGATTTTTTTATTTTAATCATAAATGTCCTAAATTAATATAGTAGTTTTTTTATTTTACGTATTTTCACAATAAATGCACGAAATTAATATAACAATTTTTCTAAATAATGAGGGCTAGTCATTCGCGTGTGTCCCAAAGAATCCACCCAATCTACACCACACATTATCAGATCAACGCACCATATCTAACAAAATTTCATCCGACGAATACGAATGGTTTCTCAATTATCCAATGAGAGCGCGAGGTTACACTCACCAACCAATAAGAGAGAGGGTAAGCTCCACCAGTGCTACTTTTATTATGGAGTGAGGGATGGTATTGAGTGTTTAGGTTGTTGATACAAGTGTAATACTTTTGTTTGACTGTTATAGCCTGTTTGGATACTAGGGACATAAATCGGAAAAATGTTTTTGTTTCACAAAAAAAATTAATTTTTTTAGTTTTAAAACCTGGCTAAATTGGGGCCTATGCCACTTAATTGGGACCTATGGATTTCTTCATCCACCCAATATAGAATGATAAGGGGTGTCTAAATATTGTAAAAATACTAACTACCCTTAAAGAAACCTTAATTATTCTAACACAAATACAAATACAAAATCATAACTTAATTAACAAATACAAAAATCATTAATCAAAACTCAATTTATTTTTCAATTTCCATCAAAACCAAAACTAAATCTTAATCAATCACAAACAACAATTAAAATCTTCTTTTGTTGTTTGTAAAAAAAAAAACCCAAAAACAGACAATTCAAGTGATTGAGTTAAATCCCTTTAAACCATTCCTTCTAAGAGATACTCTACAATGATTTACCTCTAAATCTTAAAAATTCACTCATCAAGTTTTTCGAAAATCCACCTTAATCGGTTTATATGTTCAGCATAGTAATCCGATTGTAATCTTAATCGTATTTTAATGTGAACCTACATAAACCGATTTTGGGTTGATGTGATGAACATCAACTATAATCGGGTTACATTAATACACATATAAACCGATTCAGGATTCCTGTTCGGATCATTTTGGACCATATGTAACCCGATTGTTTAGTTAAAAATCTTTGTACCATTTTCTTCCAACAATCGGATTACATTATCCTCCATATAAACCGATTCTGAAAAAGCTGCAACAAACTAACTCTTGAATCGGACTCTATAAATGAATAAGAAGTCCGATTTTGTTACAAATTTCTATAAATGAGCCCAAGTTACCCAAAAAAAGAAAACCACTTTCATTCATTAAGGTTGGTTCAAGTTTATGGAAAATCATCACGTACTCTAAGACCGATATAATGTATGTTGTTATGGTTGAATAAAACAATTCTCCGATCCTTGAGCGATTCATCCCAAATGGTGTATTTTGGTGCATATGTATAACATGATCCCTTACCAAATAGATGAACAACGCAACTCCACGTTTTCGCCAAGAGATGACCACATAGAGGCATTTGCATCCAATGCTCTCGGGTAATTGGTCCATTCCCCTTTGGCCCTTGTACTCTAACAACCATTTCTTCAAAAATCACTTCTTTGTCTTCTCTTGTTTTTCCTTCCTTCATCATCGATATGTAAAAGTCCTTGTCTTCTTGTAGGCGCAAGGCCATCATCTTTCTAAAATATTGACATTGGGTTAGGTTCTCATCGTCCGCCAAACTTATATGGCCTATTTATTCCGATGCAACGTGATAACCACAATTCCCATCCGCATCCACGTCGTCGGTGGATAACACATAAGGCTTAATGATTTCAGGAAGTTTCGAGTAATACTCCTCGAATATGGTGTAACAAGTTCGATGGGGTCTACTTCGTTCATCCCTAGGAGTGCTTCCATCACCAAGAGCGGCCCTTAGAGTCACCATAGAACCCTTTTGTCTTGCTTCTCCCTTCCATGCACGTAACCTTG
Source organism: Papaver armeniacum (assembly GCA_023531295.1). NCBI lineage: Eukaryota > Viridiplantae > Streptophyta > Magnoliopsida > Ranunculales > Papaveraceae > Papaver > Papaver armeniacum. The sequence goes on along the minus strand of JAJJWW010002037.1, from coordinate 211,865 downwards.
ATACTCGTGTTGTACTCGCTTGACTCTCTTGAGAAGGAACGAATAGATTGTTTAGCACTTGTCTCTCTTGAGAAGGATCGATTGGATCCACATGTTTCAAGGAGCGCTACTTGTCCCACTTTCTCCCTTCTTTGGTCGACCCATTTTCCTCTTATCTGGTGCCTTTTCATTATCAATTTGTGAAGGAATGTTTGAAACATTTGTATTGGTTTGTGCGCTATTTGTCCCACTTTCTCCCTTCTTTGGTCGACCCCTTTTCTTTGGAACCTTCGCCTCTTCATATTTAGCGTCTTCATTCTCATGTCTACAAAGGATTCTTTTATGACTCAACAACGGGTTTTTTCCGGTACTCATTGCAACCTTAAACTCTTTCCTTTCTTCCTTCCAATCCATGTTGGTAGGTGGTCTTCCCGTCGGCGGTAGCACCGTTGGTTCTTCGACCGGTACCATATGGGGGTTCGCGGCTAGTTTTAAGTCGTACATCAAAACTTTTCTTCCCAAGCCATCTTTTTTTGCGAATTTCTCGATGATTTCCCTTCCAATATCCGTTTCCACGAAGGATTCGAGTGGTTCTTCGGTTGGGGGTGGTTTGAAAGTAAGTTGCTTCCAAAACGGATCAATGATTTCAAAATGAATTCCTTGTTGGTACTTTGCGATCATGTGACGACACGGAAATCCGAAGGCCGTCATCGTCATACATTTACATTCAATTCTTCTTCTCCCCATCTCCTTATCCACATAATATTTGTAATCCTTCATCATAGAAATGATTGCCCAGTGAGACACCCTATAATTTAAATTTCTAATCAACTGATGGTGTTCCTTGTAGCTTGTGATGATTTTCATCCTACTCTCTTCCATTTGAGCGGTTATCTTGATGATATCGACCTTGGTGTATTCATGGATGGCTTCTTGTAATGTAACCACGGTGTTTTGGCTCCCTCGGAGCAAGCTTTTCATACGTCCATGAGATCCTTCGGCGATACTTGTTGCCTCATTCTTGTAATGCATGTGTTGGTACGTGTAAGCATACACAAATTTTTCCTTTTACGGATCCAACAATTCCTTCAAGCAATAAACCAAACACTTCTCGTAATCTTTCTTCCATAGCCCAATAAAACTCTCCAAGTAGGATTCGAAGTCGGCCACGGACATTGAGTGTACCATTAAATCCCAATGATGTTGAAAAGCCTTCCATAGTAACCCATTCGCTTCATACTCCGATTGCCTTTTCTTGTTGTCCGCCTCTCTTTGTTCCGGAGTTAGTTTTTGAAGACGCTCATCTTCGGCCTTTTCACGAGCGGTACCTTTTTGTGGCTTTGGCTTTTGGATATGACCCCTACAATTACTTCTAATATTGCATTGTATGTGCCATGTGCAAAGAAAATGCTTAGCGTCCGGAAAAACCACTCCAATGACATTCATTAGTGCCTGGTCCTTACCCGTTACTATGATCCTCGGAGTTTGATGGCCACGGTATATCTCCTTCAAGGTCTCTAGCATCCAAGTAAAACTCACATCATTCTCCCGATCCATAAACCCCCATTCTACCGTGAAAGTTTGCTTGTCGGAAGTATGGCAAGCAATGTTTAACAACGACATATTGTACTTGTTGGTCTTGTATGTACAATCTATTAACAAAACTTGATAGAAGCATTGTGCCAACTTGATCATCTCCGGATGCGCCAAGAAAATACGAGTCACTTTGCCTTCCAATACTTGCTTCCTCATTGTGTATCCGTGTTGATTGGCTAACCATTGAGATTGTTCCATAACTGCTCTACCATCCCATGACCTCCTCCTAAAGGCTACTCTTGACGTGTAAATTTGCCTCAAAGTGGACAAGTTATCCTTATCACCCTCCTTAATCTTCCTAAGGATGTCACTTGGTTTACACGCTTTCATCGACCTCACCGTTTCCAATTGATGTGGTTTCAACCCACAAACAACCGCGTGTCCAACAAGAGATTCCGGATCATCATGATTGTGACAACCATTCATCACTTTAGAGAACTTGTATACCTTGCTACCATCGGGTCTCTTGGGTCTATTAACGATAATCTTAAACGGGCAACCATACTTCTTTGATTTAGTAATGTATTCCCTTGTCGTCTTCTTCACGTACAGTCTTTCCTTTGCCCAGTGACGTTCTTGCTTTCCACCTCTCTCACAAACAATTTCCAAACGATCTTCACTTGAATGACGGCCTAAAACTAAGGCGCAGTTGATCTCTATTCCCTTGTCTATAAACCATTGCTTTGCATCATTCCTTTCTTTCCATTCCAAATCGGTGTAATAGTGGGTAGAGGTATCAACACCTACGGGTTTGGGCCGATCTTTGTCGAACACCGCAACAATCTACAACAAATATCAACAAGTTGATGATTCAAAATCGGTTTATATGTTACAGTCGATTAAACCGATTTTCCACAATCGGTTTATATGTGCAACTATAAAGACCGATTAAAGATTTGTCTAAAAAATTTCAAAGTCCACAATCGGTTCACTTCTTGTGTCATATAATCCGATTGTTGTTCACATTTCTCCCTGAACTTTAAGAATCGGGATTACATATACACGAAAATAAACCGATTGTCGACTTACGTGATTATTCAAGTGAAAAAATCGGGTTATGAACATCACCAACAAAAACCGATTCTCGGTCACGTACCCATCGCGCCAAAAATTACTACAATCGGTTCATATGGTGATGAACAAAGACCGATTTACATTACCCAATTTGGGGATTTCACCCAAATCGGTTTATGTTGTGTTATCGAATAAAACCGATTCTCGGAAAACGATTTTGAAATTTTGTTCCTTTTTGGGCGATCGAGACGTGCAAATACATGTTTATAGATCGTTACAACTCATACTTGTTTATTAGAAGCATTATCACCTTCTTCTTCCCGACAAATTTTTTCTTGTGCTTGAATAATATCCTCAAGCATTCTTTGGTTGACATCCTCCTCTTCTTTTAACAAATTATCCAATTCTAAGTAGGATCGAAATCATGATAACGATGCACCCACTTCTTCATCACAATAGAGTCTTCATCATCACTATAAAGTTTCATTTTTGCTAAGAAAATCACAAACCCTAGTTTTATCTTTTTTCCCTCTACTTCTTCTTTCCCTCCAAACCTTAAAAGAGGAAATGAATTTCTACTCTAATCCTAACACTATAATCAAACTCAAACACTAATTAATTTAACTAATACTAACTTAATTAATCATCACTAATTTAATGAGGGTATATTAGGTATTAACAAAAATAGTGGTTAAGGGGTTTTTAGAAATTACTTGTTAGTGACCCTATTTTGTCATGTAGCTATACGCCCCAATTAAGTGGCATAGGCCCCAATTTAGGAAGGTTTTAAAAGTCATTATAAAATTGTGTGCACAAACTAATTTCTGACTTTTTTACTTCCAAACACGATCCATTGTCTGTCATGTAAACCTATTTTTGCAGAGACATAATATAAACCATTGGGCGAGGTTTTGTCATCTTGGCACCAGAATGATGAATATACATTAACTTGGAAAACCGAAGGTACACAAGGAAGCATTCCATTACTACACTATTTCACACTCAACAAACATCATTGGATAATAAAGGGTGCAGAAACAAAAGTTCAGTGTTTCAGTACTTTGGTTTCTCTCACATCAGTATAATCGAGAATTATTGTTGTAAGCACGGCCACCAGGATAAGGATTCCTGGCCGTTGGTTCAAAACCCCCATGATTTCTAGCTTCCTGGAGATACTGAGCTCTATCTCTGTATGAGTCAAACTGACTTGCTGCAGCATAAGCTCGACGTCCTTCTCCAGCTGCTGCATAGGCTCGACGTCCTTCCCCCACTGCTGCTTCAGCTGCTGCATAGGCCCGGCGACCTTCTCCAATTGCTGCTTCTGCAGCAGCTACAGCAGTTGTGGAGCCACCATACCCGCGAGGGTCATTTGGTCCTGTCTGATTCGGAAAGTGATCCAATATCAACTGCTTATAATGACTTTGTCGTCCTTGTGATTCTCTGCGGAGAAAATCTTCTCTTCTACTAGCGTGTTGGCTTCAAGAGCCGTTAGTTTCTCATGGTACCTCGATTAATTTCAACTATTTTCTGAACCAAGAAGAAAATGTCCAGTTTCTAAGTTTCATGATTGAAAAGAAAAGGAAAAAAACTGATACAAATATGTGATATATAACTCACCTCCTTATGCCTAGCATTTTCTGCATCTTCTGCTTCATCTTGTTCCTTGGTTAGTTTTATGATATCGCTGTGAAATTTGTTCTCAACAACTTCAAAAGTTTGGGAGTAAGAACTTTCATCGTATCCGATTTCCATATCTTGCTCATGGATTTGCACTCTCTGGTCGTTGATGACTGTTTTCTCTAAACCTGATTGTGGATCCAGCCTATTTTGACCCTGATATAAGGCTCTAGGTGCATCGCCTCGTTGACCTGCAAATACAGTACAAGTTAGTGATTACTTCTTTATCCATTGACGGAGGAAAAAGTGCGCAGATGAGTTTTAAACTCCAACTGCGGGCATCAACACCCATTGACTTTACCACTCTACTTGAGAGGCTTTGGCAGTTGGTGAGTAACAATATTGGGCATGCTGAATGACCTTGTGTTGAATTTGAGATTGAATGTAAAGATTCGAACTTAAAATATGAGTTGCCTTAAAAACGGTTTGGATACGAAATTTTTAGCTCAACTTATAAAATGCATCCCCCACCCAAGTTAATCAGATTCATAATGCATAATCATAAACATATCACAAGAAAGTATAAACACATAGTAGAAGTACACAGGAAACAACAACTAAAATTCTAAGAAATAACACTTGCCTTCAAAAGCATGAGACTGCCATGGTCCTTCTGGTTTTGAAGGCATGTAAGGATGCTCTTCATCACTGGGTAAAGCATCTGGCCTTCCTGAGTAATGGTTTGTTCCAGAACCTTGTTGCATTCTCTGTGCAGACATATGCTGCATTTGAGAAGTAACATACGAATTTAAACCAGGCTCAGAAAATTGTCCGGGCCGCCTCATCTTTCACCTTCACCTGAACAAATATATATTTTCACCTAACAGAGACAATAAAACATAAATGGTCCAGTTAAGAAGAATCCGTTAAAAACAAACCGATCTTTTCAATTACACAATAAATATTGGAACGAAATATGAACAGGCAAGAAAAATAAACTTTGCAAAGTGAAAGAACACCATAAAATAAGTTTTGCAAGGGATTAAAACACCTCCAAGAAAATCCACAAACATGTTAAATTCATTATTCAAAAAGGGATTCTTTCCTGAAACTAGATATTTCCCAGACTTTGGATTTCACCTTATACCATATTTTTATGTTAGACCGTATTTTGCACAACAACAAAAGTGTGAGAACCCATTAGACGAATAATGATCAATCCTTAGTACCTTACCATTAAGTACCAATAAGAAGTACAACAAAATCAAGCATTCCCTATAAAAACAATGCACTACCAAAAAAACAAAAAAAAAAAACCTAGACAGTTTACAAAAAACAATGCAAGCACACGAAATTCAAAACCTCCCGTTCAGTTTTGAATCTCCTCAAAATTGAAACTTGTAATATTTATACAACCTTACATTAATTGAAAACCCTAACTGAAACCCTAAATTATTCCACAACTCAGCCATTGATAAAGTAATCGACCACAAACAGCAAACATAATTACAGCAATGGAACTTAGAGTAAGAATTGAAATTTAGTTTAAACCTTGTTAATTTTGATTCCTCTTGTGTGCTGTCTGATCCTTCTGGTTTTCTTCAGGTATGTACGAAAATAGTATAAGCAAGAAGAACACAAACCCAACTTGGTATAATTCGGGTTGACTAATCGGGTTTTCAAGAGGGAAGAGAAAAATCCAAATCTACAGTCTACACTCGCCACTTTATTTCAGGGCAACCCCAAACCATGACCATGAGTCTTGTTCGGAGAAAAACTAAGAGCTTCTCCAATGGACATTGTGTGTGTTTCCTATGTGGCAACTCAAATAAGACATCTTCATCTATTTTTCCTTAAAATTAGGGAGAGAAAAAAATTCATCTCCAATAATATTGTATTTGGCATCTTTTTTTATTAGTATAAAATTTTATTTTAATAACTTAAGATTCTATTAGATTTTATTAAAGCTAAAAATGGTTATTTAACATATAAAAGTCAATTCAATTAAGTAAAAGCTGACTAGGATGGTAGACAATGTCAAGGAGAATGTCTAAAACTAGACATTCACCTTGACAATGTCTACCCAAAGTATATACATTGGTTAAAGACATCTGGGTTGGAGAATGATTTTAAAGAAAATGGATGTGTATCCTAGGTGGATTTTGACATTTATCTCCACACACATGCCATTGGAGAAGCTCTAATGTTCACTCCTCTATCCCCGGTATATAAAGGCGGAATCTAAGAAATCTTTTCCTTTCTCTTTTTTTATTTTTTTTTATTAAGAAAATGTGGGCTTTAACAACCCATAATTTATTAAGAGCATCTCCAACAGTGGGTGTAAAAAGTCATACGTGGTAGTCTTATTAAGACTTTTACTAGATTTTGTGCCCGTGCTATGCACCGGGCGGACCCGAAAACCATCAACCATCTTCTTCTTTTTTTTTTTTACTTTTAACCATATTTTTTTAGTTTGGTGTGATATGGCTTCGCCTCGCCCGTCGGGCATTTTTATTTAGTGTCGCGGGGATTTCTGATTTCGTGTGGCTTTGCTTCGCCTCGACCCGTCCCCATGATTTTTTGATTTGGTGGCGCTCGGCATCGGTATCGCGGAGCTTTGCCCCGCCCCGTCGCAATACTTATTTGATTTGGTGTGGCTATGCATTTTATAGGTTGGATCGCACCAAACACATATTGTTAGATATTTTCGTGTTTACCTGCTTTGATACCAATTGAAAAGACGAGGGTACCCAAATACACCACAATCTTTTATTTATCCACCTATAAGTCTTCTAACCGAAAGTGATTGTCTATGGACAAAGTCGAGACAATGCAACTAATCGATATTCACACTTTGTATGATTGTCTATGGATACGAGATCGAGACAATACAACAACCAAAGTGTGATTACTTGATAATAGGTTCGGACTTAACCAAACTCTATAGGATCACTATCAAGTAACACGGAGTTAACGTTTGTGTATTTTACTTCTAATTATAATTGCGGAAATAGAAAAGTAAAAGATACATCAAGATTTTATTAACGAGGAAAACCGCAAATGCAGAAAAACCCAGGGATCTAGTCCAGAATTGAATACTCTCAGAATTAATCCGCTATACAAAATCTAAACCAACTTCGTATAGTTGAGACCAAGCAACTAACCCTAGTTCACTCAGTTTCCTCAGTATCCCTGCGCTTCCGACTTCGATGAGTGCACTCACTGGGACGATTCCTTTGGATCGTATTCCAAACAGTAAAGGAACAACAAATCTGTTTGGTAACAACTCTATTGATTCTTTGTTCAAATAAGTCTTAAGTCATATGCAAAGGCTCTTCCGTTTAATCTAGTAAACTCATTTGCCTGGTTAGATCAATCCAATCTCTATCAACAAGGTAATAAGATTCGGATTTGTAACAATCAAAAATAGATCTCAAGAGCACTATTATGTGTTACTGATCGCACGCAACTAATCAATCGAATAAATCCGATTCTAGTTGGATCCCAGCCGATCAAGGTTTGTGCTACACAAAGATATGAGAAACCAAATAAGAAATATTCTTCGTCTTCAAATCTTCTATGATCTTCAATAATAACCTGCACAACACCATTTGAATCTCTTGTGATCAATCACGCACAGAACGGAGTTTGTTAACTATGGATTATCACAAGATGTCTTTAGATCTACAAACAGTTCTAAAGATCTCGTCGACACTTCGATTTAGTTTGAGTGATTCTTATATCGGAGAGAAGATTCTCAAGAATAAACAAACTAGGTGCAATCAAAGTTCAACAACCGTTATTCAATCAAATCAATCAAAAACTAACAACACTGCAATTATCTAGTTTCCCACCAAAAATACTCGTAGAGCTTCTTGATCCCACAGAAGTCTTTAAACGAGCGGTCGTAAGAGATTTCGCCTAATTAGGGTATTTTCCTCTCCGGATAGACGGCTCCACCAGAAACAACAAAAAGATGAAGTTTGCATGGCTCTTAGGATAGTTTGCTAGAAATGCAAACTTAGGTATTTATAGACCAAGGAAATTTGGACACCAAGGAATTTCCAAAACCGAAAGTATGCTCAAGATATGCAATAAATGCTCATTCGGTTTTCCTAATTCCAATAAATGTTTTGTCCAATATTTTTGAAATCTCTCCATAGAAAATCTCAAATTAATAAATGCACATTACTAATTTTTATTCTCTAGAGATATGCATTTAATTGCCGGTAATTAAAGCATATAAAACTAACAACCTTAATTAAAATATTCTTAATTTATTTCGAACATGATCCCATTGAGTAATTAGGAATATCTTTGAACAATAAAAGATAAGAGTTACTGTACGTGTTCAAAGTATGTTGACATCTTCTTCATGTAAATCATCTTTCATATTTACATTTTTGGAATCGATTATACCACACTTCCAAACAAGTTTAGAATTGGTTCATCAGTATTCCAAGACTACTACATGTGATTGATCAAACTATCAAAACACATTCATGGGTTCAATCGGTTCTACCAAACACAAGGATCGGTTATACCTTACTTATGAAAATACTTGTGATTACTCACACAAGTTACTGGACCTGGTTACATCGATTACCGTGATCGGTTACATCAATTACCAGGACCGGTTACCATATTTTATGATATTGCTTGTGATTGGTCTCACCAGTTACTAGGATCGGTTACACCAATTACCAGGATCGGTTAAACCAATTGCTAGGACCGTTTACACTAATTACAAGGATCGATTACACAATTCTCTGTGATCAGTCACACAGTTACTAGGATCGGTCACACCAATTACAAATATCGATCATACCATCTCATGGTGATTACTTAGGATCGGTTACACTAATTAATGAAAAATAGTAATACCAAATCATAAGTCAGGCATTTTGATTAGTTATACCAAGATACATAACAAAGTTACGATCGGTTCTACCATCTCACACATATTGGTAATCAAAGATTTGCAATGAATAGTCGTACCAATAACCCTGGCGAATTCCCTTTTGATTCATAAAACGAGTCCATGAATGTACTTCCTTTAAACGAATATAACATATTGTTTCCTAGGATGACATCTTCACCATGACCCATACACATAATCATAACAGCAATATAATATTATGTCGATGTCATATTTACGAAGTTCAAAAGATAAGCACTATACTTCGTAATCTAATTTCCTAATACTATGATCATATGATCATGTCTCACTACTAGAGTAATATGTCTCATGCACAGCTTCGCAGTTATGTTTTCAATATAGCACGACTTGAAAGATACGTTAGGAATGATAACAATTCAAGTCAATATTACTAACCTCAAGAGGAAGGATGATGTCGTAGTTGTAGTCCGTTACTTCTTCACGTTCTTCAAGTCTTCGAGTAATACTTGTATGTCTCAACATTCCTAGACTTTCTAGTCTAACCTAAACGAAGTTGCCTCTAGTACATAATCAAGCGACTCTTAGATGAGTTTTTATTCACTAAAATGTGACAACCAAACTTGACATACCAACGCTTGGTGGGTTCAACCGAGCTATGCTCTAAAAATCTCCCCCTTTGTCAGTTTTAGTGACAAAACTCTTGATACATATGGATAAACAAATTACAAGAATTCATTTTACATACGCTTGATTCCAAGTTTCAACAAAGACAATAACCTGCATACATTCAATCAATAAATGTCGTTGTTGACATTTGAATAACAAAGCTTATACTCCCCCTAAAGTTAAGATAGGTAGATATTCAATCCGTCTTTGTTATTCCCCTTTTGTAGTACAAATTACTACAACCATCACATAAGGTATAGATTTCTCCCCCTTAGTGAACACAACAACATGATATGTTTCTCCCCCTTAGTCAATGCTTTACTCTTTCGTTAAATACCAACTTTTTAAGCACAAATGTCCTTTCTTTAGTGATTGCAGATCACTTGTTTACTCCATATATTTCTCCCCCTTTTTGTCACAAAAAAATGACAAAGGTTTGAGCAAATAAAGGACAAACCGAAAGGATATTAGAAATCTAAAAGACTTGTAAACAACCTATAAGAGTTAAGCAAGAAGGTATCACATACCACTTTTTAGATAACCAACATTAAAACCGAAACTACAAGTAATTTAGTTTTAACATGTTATCAAGGAAAAATTGTCCTAAAACAATTTTCCCTAATAGTTTAACAATTCGACTAAGAAACTTAATTCCCTAGTTAAACCGATTGTAATCATACAATCGCTTATTTCGATAAGCCTCCTCAGGTTCTAATTATTCAAACAATAACTTAGACCTTTCACTTTAGACAAGACAAGTACTAGGTTAGTTAACTAGTATTTCTTGTCAAGGCATTCGATTATACTTGAATAACCGAATCCTTCAATTTGATACGTCTAACTAAGATCAGAATTAACTTAGTTTCTCTTATCCGGAATCAAATTAGACTAAACAAATGATCCTGTATTTTGTTAAGACATAAACAATACATACAAACCAAAACAAATTGACTTGCACAATTATTTTTCTTAACCGAAAGCAATTAAAACAATCATAAACATTATAGCACCGCAATTGCACCAAAATTTCGTTAAGCAAAAACACTTGATACCAAACAATAAGCCAAATAATTGACACAATTTTTCTTATTCAGAAACAATTGAATCACACACACATCCATTCACAACAATAATGGAATATAACAATTGTACCGAAATTTTGTTAAGCAAAAGCAAAATATATATGCAATATAAACATGCGTTTCTTAAACAGGAAAATGATTAACTAACAAATTCGTTACCTCAGACTCCGCATCCTCTTCTCCCCAGAAAGATATATCATTAAGCGCAAGTTCAAGATAGAACTCTCCCTGATGCGTGTCGTAGGTGCAATCAAATTAATCAATGTTTCCACTCAATTAAAAATAATATAATGGAAGTCAAGTTCGTTCCCACGAGGAGCAAGTGATCTTAGTTGTAAAAGTTGTCACGAAAAGGAGGGTGTAAAAAGCAAAAGAAAAATAAACAAAGCAATTAAAATCGAAAGTTGAAAACAATAAGAGAGACAAGATCAAGGAATCCTTCTTCGTTACGAAACAATGAATCAAGTTATGTTCTATTCTACTTGTTATTAGTCACAAATTATCACCAACCGTAGGTAAAGCAAATAGCTCGTGCTAAACCCCTAAATCCCTTGTATCACTTGGACACGGAAGTTCTCGACTACCGGATTCTATTTACCAAACCACCTAGTAGTAGATCACTCTAGATGTAATTTAAAATAAACGCATTAAGATTTATGAATTTATTAGGTCAATATTAGTAGTTAGACTCTTAGATCAAGGTCTACTTGCTAACGTTGTTTCTACACACAATTGCTCCACGGAATCCCTCCGCAAGGTCTCGTGTTTGCTACTTATGTAAAGAGTCAAGAAATGATTACTTATCCCCTAACTTTCACTAGCTTTAGATCAAATTAACAAATCAATTTAGCGTGCACTCCAAACAATCTATCAATCAATCATGAATGTCTTTAAGATCATTCCTATTAGTAAAAACAAACGATAATTATGTGAAAAACTTCAAGATAGAATTTGAAAACAAAAACTTAAATCATATGTTAAGAACTAGGGATTCATCCTCAATCAATAAGAAAATTAGCTACTCATGTTTTTGAAATTCACACAAATAATAATTATTAAAAGAAGAATTTTCAAGTTCACACAAATAGTTAAAAAGAAGAATCTTAGAAAAGCAAGCAAAAACACAAGTGTTGTGTGTGTAGAGAGGTGTGTAGAAGTTGTAGAAAACTTCTCTATTTATGGGCTTCAATATTCTCCAAATCTTCTAAGGAGTAGAATCCTTTTCCTTTTGCAATTCAATTTCCAAATCCAAGCTTTTCTCAACTCTTCCACCTTCTCTTTCCAAATTTGAGTCCAATTCTCCATCCAATTCCTAGCCCAAGTCTTCACACCCATGAGAGAAGTCCATAGAAAATTCTGGAAATTTTGGCTCACGAAAATCGATTGTGGCTTAATCCTGGCGGAATAGTCACGCTAGCCGCTGAAAATTTCTGTCACGAGAGAATATTCGATGGAATATTCCGTCGATCCTCCGTTAGGACTAACGGTCAAACGGGTCAACTGTCAGTCAACCGTTAGTCGGCGGTCAAGGGGAATCACGAGTCGAACCAGGAGTCGGCTAGCTAACTCGGTGACCGGTTTTGGCAAAGGTTGCTTTGCAAGTTGCATCATGCTCGGCCATGATGGCTATGCCTCTCCGACCATCTTGGCCAATTGCACCACCGCAAAGCCCCATTCAATTCTTGCGACTCTTACATTCACCGCACCCTAGTTCCATTTCAACAACATCACAATTACTCCACTTCCATTCATCTCTGGTTCCAGTTGAGACTCTTCTGCCATCTTTCCATTTCACTTAACCACCTAGTCATCCATACATTCTCTTCCCTGTATTGCAAAGCACCTTCCCTGGAACACTTCATAGCCTGTACTGCAATGCCCTTTCATCCTTTCCAACTCTCTACTCAACAATGGCAGCAAGCCAACATAATTCCTTGTCTCGATTGCGGTGCAACATTAGCACATTCCTCGCAATTCAACTCAGTTCCCTTGGCAACACATTTGCAACTCAAGTAAACCATCTAGCAGCACAACCACCAGTTTCATCTCACTGCCTCAGTGCTAGCTTCACAATCCACTACCCTTTTGCCTCAAGCCATGACCGGATGAGCAACAACACCCGCATTGCATCTTCTTAAGCATTCTGCGCTGCACCGAGCCATGGCATCACCGCCTCAATCTCCATCTCCCCCGCAATGCCATTTCAGGCCTTGCTCTCCATTGAGTTCAACCAAAGACTTCCATTTTCACTGCCGCAATCTTACCGACTTGAGGTTCTTACTCGAATCCAAATCATCACAACCCATTCTCGAACCTTTGTCGTCTTGCCATGAATTCCCATTCTCTTCATTGATGCTTCAATCAATAACACCATCTCTTGTTCTTCCTATTGCAATCTCGGCTTCTAATCGTTCCAACAACAATTCCATCTCATCCAGTAACAAACCCCGGTTAAGAAGCTCCTTATTCCCCGTGGCTTCAATACCAGTACTCAGACATTGAACTTGAGCACCACCAAGAAAACCATGAACATCAATTTCTTCACAAAGAAAGATCGATTCTCGAGATTAAGCACACACCCATGTTTAATCAACCCTTGAACCAATTATTAACATCAAATCAACCGTCTTCAATTCATCTCGCATTCAATCCTCCACTTAATTCATCTTCAATTTCGTCCAATACCCACTGTTCTTGAGCCTAGCAGACGCTCAAATCAAACTCATCTTCTACACTTCCGAGAAACACCCTTCTCTCCTGTGTATGGCAAAGATTAACATCTTAAATTTCTTCTCCCTGTTCAACATCGATCTCAAACCCATTTTCGCCGCATCCGAACCCAATTTCACATCTTCCACAGCAGCATCTCACTCTTCACAGATCGAGCAACTTCTTTCACCGGGTCTCAATTGCTTCTCCTCTGAATCTCATTTCGATCTAGCGACAGCAGCCATGACTGCTTGATATTAGTTTCAGTGGAAGAAGAGAATGATTGAGAAAGAGAGCTCTTCTTCTCGATTTAGGTTTAAATTAAATGGGGCGGATTCGGGTACGGGTGTGGGTGTGGATCTATGGGTTTGGGTTTATACATCCACTTTACCGGTGATAATAAAGACTACATTTTCGGATAAGGGCTACCCAGTTTAGCGGCCCCTTAACTTGAACTGTCCTTTCTTTAGTAATCCTCCAATAGAGAGTAGCCCTTAACCTTGGCTGGGCTCCATATAGTATTCCTTCCTTGGTGAAATGACCTTTTTGCCCTTTTGGCTCAAATTGGGTGATTTCTTCTTCTTTTCTCCCGTGCGACTCAAGTAGCTATAAAACTCAAAACAAGCATAAAATACATAATTTACAAGAAAAATAGCAAAGAAAGCATAAACTACTAGATAGTAAATTAGGTGTATTCTACACCTATCAAATTCCCCCACATTTAGACTTTGCTAGTCCTCGAGCAAATCAAACTAAAAACTCACAACTTCAAAGCGTGCAAGCGTCACAAGCATCCAAAAAGTTATGAGGACATAGAGTTTACGCATGCTAGTAATAAGAAGTTAGAAATACTAAAGAACATATTCTCGTTCTTAATTGTTGAGTGAGAAATAACCACACCATAATGAGAGAACGCGTGTTTGAGAAACGATCAATAAGCATTTCGCCTCGACTTCTGCCTCACCAAATAAGATTTTTATGATAATTGCACTCAAAAAGACGGTTTTTTTATGGTTCTCACATGTGTGCAGGTAGGAATGAAGAGAGAAATCCCGCAACACGTTGAATGGTGGGAAGGACAACTTAGAAATATTTTTAAAAACCCACATCTTTTATATTTTGAAAAACCATTTTTCTGACGATCTCTAAGAAAGGAAATCAACCATTTTTATCGAGGATGAGATTACTTACTCACCTTCACATCCGATCGCCAATTATGATAACACCACTCTCACGGCATCCAATAGAAACGTCTTCCGCTCCTCGTCTTTAACTTCTTAATCTTCGTCTTCGGTTTCAACTATTGATGATAAACCCTTTGAATTTCATAAATCCTTAACAATTTGTAACTCTTTTTACCTTAAAAATCCTTGTCGCTTGAAACTTCCTTATATATTTTCCTTCCCCACGGCTCATTAACTAAAAATAAGAACAAATATTTCTCTTGTTTTTCTTTCTTTCTTTTTTTCTTCTTTCCTTTTCTTTTTTTTTTTTTTCAATTTTTTTTTTTTTTTTTTTTTTTAAAAACAAGAGAAATTAAATACAAAATAAACCATGGCCGTGGAAGAAGTATTTTACCGCTTGATTCTTCACAACTTGTATCGTATTGAAATCATAAACTTCAAAAATTCTCACCTTTTGATTTTCTTCGCTTTCATGAATAAGTCTTCATACTTGGATATAAAATTACCTCATTGTATTGTAAGTCTTCAACATATATGTAAAAATCTGCACTTTGTATGTTGCTTTACTTGTATTTGAAATTTGCTCTTTTTCTCGTTTTGTTGCTTGTAAACCTTAAACTTTTCCAACTTTCCTTGTAGATTTTGATGTTGCTCCTTGTTGATGATGATGGTGTTTCTATGGATCCGTTGTTGTCGAGAGAGAAAATGGTGCTAACTGCAAATCGAACTACAAGAAGGAAGCTTTCATCCATGGACGTCACCCTCATGATTGACAAAATTAGCACTCAAGAGATCAAAGAGTAGTGCTTCTATTGGTGGGAGGTTGGGTAGCTCACCATTCTACCCGGAATTAACGTACGGTGACACACACTCAAAAGAAGCTCTTTAGTAGATGGAAAATTTACAGTCGGTGCCTCACATGATATGAATATGGGTAGTCTCCACTAATGATTGATCAAAGAACTCTAATAATGCACTTCTCCCGCACCAAATTCGCATCACCGGCATGATTAAATCCATTATTTAACACTCAAACAAGCAAGAAATCCGAACGTAATTCTCAAACATTTCCAAGTTCAATTATGTCGGTCAAAATCTCTATGTAAACATACCTAGAAGTATGCTAGGGACTCTAAAATCTTTAAAAGTAGGAATTTTTAAGTAAAACTTTTTTTTTTTTTTTTTTTAATTTTTAAATTTTTTTGTAATTTTTGTTTTAAAAACATGCTTAACCACTCCCCCACACTTAAACTTTACATTGTCCTCAATGTAATTGAATCCTCCTAGTAAAGTCAAGGTGGGAAATTTTAACATGATAAGAAACAAGAAAAAGAAATAATAAAAGCAAAAGGATAAGAAATACAAAACCGATGGGTTGCCTCCCATTAAGCGCTTGTTTTAAAGTCGACGGCCCGACTTAGCTCTTGCGGCACATTACTCCTCCAGAGGGAGTGCATCTCCAAATGAAAGTTCATCCAAATTCACATAAGCGATGTTCTCATAGTATGGCTTCAACCTATGGCCGTTGACTTTGGAAACCGAATTGTCTCTAAGACTAGTAATTTCAACTGCACCATGAGGAAAAACATTAGTAACAACATATGGTCCAATCCATCGAGACCTTAACTTTCCAGGAAATAGTTTAAGGCGAGAATGATATAAAAGGACTTTTTGTCCCACGATGAAACTTTTACGAGAAATCATCTTGTCATGAAAAAGCTTGGTCTTTTCCTTGTAAATACGGGCACTCTCGTAAGCATCATTGTGTATCACCTCTAACTCATGTAGTTGTAACTTCCTTTGTTTCCCCGATTCATCATACTCCATGTTGAATTTCTTTATCGCCCAATAATCCTTGTGTTCAAGTTCAACCGGAAGATGACAAGCCTTACCATAAACCAACCTATATGGAGACATACCAATCGGTGTCTTATACGCCGTCCTATACGCCCAAAGTGCATCGTTGAGCTTAAAGCTCCAATCTTTCCTCGTGGTATTCACCGTTTTCTCAAGAATGGACTTGATCTCACGATTTGAAATTTCCGCTTGTCCACTAGTTTGTGGATGATAAGGCGTACCAATTTTGTGTGTTATGTTGTACTTCTTGAGGAGAGCGTGGAAAGCCTTCTTGAAATGTGAGCCTCCATCGCTTATCACAACTCTTGGTGTACCATGCCTATTGAAAATGTTTTCCCTTACAAAATCACAAACAACTTGAGAGTCATTAGTCTTGGTGGCTCTAGCTTCCACCCATTTCGAAACATAATCAACGACAAGAAGTATATAAAAATTCACATTCGAATTGACAAAAGGGCCCATAAAATCAATACCCCACACATCAAAAATCTCAACGGTGAGAATTGGTGTGAGTGGCATTTGATTTCGGGCACCTAGATTGCCCGTTCGTTGACATCTATCACACGATTTACAAAAAACATATGAATCTTCAAACAAGGTGGGCCAATAAAATCCACTCTCGAGAACTTTGAGAGCGGTGCGTTTCGAACCAAAGTGGCCACCACAAGCAAAAGTGTGGCAAAAGGAGAGAATGGATTGAAATTCGGAATTAGGCACGCACCTTCGCATTATTTGATCAACGCCATATTTCCATAAGTATGGTTCATCCCACACATATTGCTTAGCTACCTTCTTAAGTTTCATCTTTTGGAAATTAGACATTGTACTAGGTACTTTCCTTGTCACCAAGTAATTCACTATATCCGCATACCAAGGTGTTGATTCGTCCATGGAGAAAAGTTGTTCGTCCGGAAAGCGGTCATGTAATGGAAGTTCCTCTTGAGACATAACAAGCCTACTAAGATGATCCGCAACGGTATTCTCCACACCCCTCTTATCACGAATTTCTATGTCGAACTCTTGTAACAATAGGATCCACCGGATTAATCTTGGCTTAGCTTCTTTCTTCTTTATTAAGTGTCTTAGTGCGGCATGATCGGAATACACAATAACCTTTGTACCCACCAAGTATGAGCGAAATTTTTCCAACGCAAAAACTATAGCCAATAACTCCTTTTCCGTGGTAGAATAATTGATTTGTGCATCATTAAGGGTCCTAGATGCATAATAGATAACATGGGACAACTTGTCCACCCTTTGACCCAAAACGGCTCCAAACCGCATAATCACTAGCATCACACATTAATTCAAATGGAAGATTCCAATCCGGTGATTTGATAATTGGCGCACTTGTCAACATCTCTTTTAATTTATCAAAAGCATCCTTGCATTCCTTGTTGAAGTTGAAAGGTACCTCCTTTTGTAATAACTTGCACATCGGCATGGAGATTTTGGAGAAATCCTTGATAAACCGCCTATAGAAACCTGCATGGCCAAGAAAAGAACGGATTTCCCTCACCGAAGTGGGATATTGTAAGTTTCTTATTAAATCTATCTTTGACTTGTCCACTTCGAGCCCTCGAGAGGACACAATGTGACCAAGTACTATACCGTGGTTTACCATAAAGTGACATTTCTCCCAATTAAGGACAAGGTTTGTGTCTATGCATCGTTTAAGAATTAGTTCAAGGTTATTTAAACAACCATCAAAAGAATTGCCATAAACACTAAAGTCATCCATAAATACCTCGATGATGCGCTCCACATAATCCGAGAATATACTCACCATGCATCTTTGAAAAGTAGCCGGCGCATTGCAAAGGCCGAACGGCATCCGTCTATATGCAAACGTTCCAAACGGACAAGTGAAAGTGGTCTTCTCTTGGTCCTCCGGTGCAATAACAATTTGATTGTATCCCGAATAACCATCCAAGAAGCAATAATAAGAATGCCCCCGCTAACCGCTCCAACATTTGATCAATGAAAGGTAAAGGAAAGTGATCCTTGCGGGTTGCGGAATTAAGCTTTCTATAGTCAATGCACACTCTCCAACCGGTTTGAACTCTTGTAAGAACAAGTTCATCGTCTTGATTTCGAACAACCGTGACTCCGGATTTCTTGGGTACCACTTGAACCGGACTTACCCACTTGCTATCGGAAATTGGGTAGATTACCCCCACACTTAGCAATTTGAGTATCTCTTTTTCACAACCTCCATCATGGGAGGATTGAGCCGACGTTGAGCATCACGTACCGGCTTCACGTTTTCTTCCATTAGAATCCTATGCATGCACATGGATGGACTAATGCCTTTGATGTCCGCAATTGTCCACCCAATAGCCGTTTTGTGCTCTCTCAAGACTCTAAGCAAACGGTCTTCTTGTACCGGTGTGAGGTTCTTAGAAATAATCACCGGAAGCTCATCTCCATCTCCCAAGAAAGCATACTTCAAATGGTCCGGAAGTGGCTTCAATTCTAGCTTGGGCGCTTTCACAATAGATGGTACAAGTATTTCATCATTCACGGGTAAAGAAATATAAGAAACATTACCCTTTTTAGCCTCTTGCAATGTAGCCAAAGCACCACACATCTCCACCAATTCCTTGGAGATTTCAACCTCCAAGTTAGACAAGCCATGGACATCCAATTCAATGCTCTTTTGCAACACCACATCAAGTTCATCCTCTCGATTCAATTCCACCATTTGTTTTGCTAATGAATCAACCACATCAATGGAGTAAACGGAATGCACATCACTTGGGTAGCGCATGGCTTCAAATATATTAAAGTGTATTATCTCCTTGTCGAATTCCATAGTGAGTGTACCCTTATCAACATCAATCTTCGTCTTTGCGGTCTTCATGAATGGCCTCCCAAGAAGTAAAGAAGTAGATGCTCGGTTCTCATTGTTGTCCATATCCACCACGAAGAAATCCACCGGAAAAATAAGCTCATTTACTTGCACTAGCACGTCTTCTACAAGTCCCTTTGGATATATGTTAGACTTGTTCGCTAATTGGATAATAACTCTTGTCTCTTTCAAAGGTCCAAGATTCAAGGAGTCATATATTTCGGCCGACATCACACTAATGGAAGCCCCCAAGTCAAGTAAAGCATGTTCAAACCTTTGCTTACCAATAGTAATTGGCACCGTGAAACCACCGGGATCCGTGCACTTTGTAGGCATCTTCTTCAATAGCATAGCCGACGCACTCTCGCCAACTTTAGTAATTTCATTATCAAGCAACCTATCCTTCTTTGTACATAATTCCTTCATGAACTTCGTCATACCGTGGCATTGTCTTGATAGCCTTGATGAATGGGATGTTGATTTCAATTTTCTTGAAAATATCCATGAGTGCCTTGTCTTGAGCTTCTTTCTTGGATTTAGCAAAACGACTAGGAAAAGGAGGTGGAGTAGTGAAAGAAGGCACCGGTTCCTTTGATTGATCGGTTGGTGTTGAATTCTCCTTTGGTGCGGTTTCCTCCTTATCTTTGACTACCTCTTCAATAACTTCTTCATGATGACTTGGACCCTCCACTTGTCTTCCACTTCTTAAAGTAACCGCATTAACATTCTCTCTTGGATTCACAAATGGTTGTGAAGGAAGTTTTGTGGATGCTTGAGATTTCAATAAATTCACATCGGTCGCCAATTGTCCCATTTGAGTTTGTAAGTCCTTGATGGCCGAATCGGTCTTTTGTTGGATTTGTTGGCTTTGTTGAAACATAGAAGTAAGACCTTGCATACCTTGCATTAACGCATTGAGCTTGTCATCATTCAAAGAATCACGCTCCTTGACTTGTTGTGGTTGGAATTGTTGAGAACCACCTTGTTGTTGAGGTTGAAAGCGTGATTGTTGAAAACCACCTTGTTGCGCATATGGATTAGGAGCCGCCGCTTGCTTGTTTGCATAACTAAAGTTGGGATGATCCTTCCACCCGGGATTATAGGTATTGGAGTATGGATCGTACCTTGGCCTTTGATTTGGATATAAAGCATTCACTTGTTCGGTCTCACCATCCTAATAATTACCGCGGCCATTCTTTGCATCATTATCTCCATGTTACTCATCCTTTGATCAAGATGTGATGATGTATCACTAACTTCATGCACTCGCCTAACCATTGGTTCATCCCTTGTGTAGAATTGTTGCGAGTTTGCCGCCATACTTTCAATCAACTCTCTAGCTTCGGTCAAAGTCTTGTTCATTAGTGCACCACCACCCGCGGCGTCAAGAAGAGACCTATCACTTGGGTGGAGAGCTTCATAGAAGTATTGGAGTATCATAACGTCACTAAATTGATGGTGTGGACAGCTTGCCACCAACCTCTTGTATCGCTCCCAACATTCATACAATGATTCTCCCACTTGTTGTTTCAATCCACAAATTTCCTTGCGGATTTGAGTAGCTTTGGATGCGGGAAAATATCTCTCGAGGAAAAGTTTCTTCATCCCATTCCATGTTGTGATACTTCCTAAGGCAAATAATATAACCATTCCTTAGCATTGCCCGCCAAAGAAAACGGAAAGCTTTCAACATTGCTCCATCCGCATTAGTCTCCGGTGGAAGCATAGCCATAACTATGGTGTAGAAGTCCATAAGATGTTTGTTTGGGTCCTCATTCACCATGCCATGGAACTTTGGTAACTCTCTAATCAACCCCGGCTTGATCTCGAATGTTGAATTAGTTTGGATACACCATTGTTGTGTATCAAGCTTGTGAGAAGCTAGGTCCTTTAGTGTACGATCAGCCATCGTTTCTTCCTCTTTGTCCGAATCTGTGAAATCACTTGATGAAGAAGGAGGAAGTGGAGTGTTAACCGCTCGAATGAAATCCTTTAGTTGAGTGCCGGATCGAAGACGTATTGGACTCGATGCCCTCTTTAAGCATTCACCAAAGGTATAACACCTGAAACAAGATTCTCACAAACTAAGTTAGATACGGTAAAGAATCTAACAAAGCAAGAATAAAGCAAAAAGAAAAATTAAAAACAACTAAAAATCGCCCGTTGCTCCCCGGCAGCGGCGCCAAAATTTGATGCGTGTCGTAGGTGCAATCAAATTAATCAATGTTTCCACTCAATTAAAAATAATATAATGGAAGTCAAGTTCGTTCCCACGAGGAGCAAGAGATCTTAGTTGTAAAAGTTGTCACGAAAGGGGGGTGTAAAAAGTAAAAGAAAAATAAACAAAGCAATTAAAATCGAAAGTTGAAAACAATAAGAGAGACAAGATCAAGGAATCCTTCTTCGTTACGAAACAATGAATCAAGTTATGTTCTATTCTACTTGTTATTAGTCACAAATTATCACCAACCGTAGGTAAAGCAAAATAGCTCAGTGCTAAACCCCTAAATCCCTTGTATCACTGGGACACGGAAGTTCTCGACTACCGGATTCTATTTACCAAACCACCTAGTAGTAGATCACTCTAGATGTAATTTAAAATAAACGCATTAATAATTTATGAATTTATTAGGTCAATATTAGTAGTTAGACTCTTAGATCAAGGTCTACTTGCTAACGTTGTTTCTACACACAATTGCTCCACGGAATCCCTCCGCAAGGTCTCGTGTTTGCTACTTATGTAAAGAGTCAAGAAACGATTACTTATCCCCTAACTTTCACTATATTTAGATCAAATTAACAAATCAATTTAGCGTGCACTCCAAACAATCTATCAATCAATCATGAATGTCTTTAAGATCATTCCTATTAGTAAAAACAAACGATAATTATGTGAAAAACTTCAAGATAGAATTTGAAAACAAAAACTTAAATCATATGTTAAGAACTAGGAATTCATCCTCAATCAATAAGAAAATTAGCTACTCATGTTTTTGAAATTCACACAAATAAATTAAAAAGAAGAATTTTCAAGTTCACACAAATAGTTAAAAAGAAGAATCTTAGAAAAGCAAGCAAAAACACAAGTGTTGTGTGTGTAGAGAGGTGTGTAGAAGTTGTAGAAAACTTCTCTATTTATGGGCTTCAATATTCTCCAAATCTTCTAAGGAGTAGAATCCTTTTCCTTTTGCAATTCAATTTCCAAATCCAAGCTTTTCTCAACTCTTCCACCTTCTCTTTCCAAATTTGAGTCCAATTCTCCATCCAATTCCTAGCCCAAGTCTTCACACCCATGAGAGAAGTCCATAGAAAATTTCGGAAATTTTGGCTCGCATGGGAAATTGGGATTGTGGCTTAATCCAGCCGGAATAGTCGTCGCGCCGCCGCCCGAAAATTTCTGTCCGTCGAGAGAATATTCGATGGAATATTCCGTCGATCCTCCGTTAGGACTAACGGTCAAACGGGTCAACCGTCACCAATCGTTAGTCAGCGGTCAAGGGGAATCATCGAGTCGAACCGAGTCGGCCTAGCTAACTCTACCGACCGGTTTTGGCAAAGGTTGCCGCAAGTTGCATCATGCTCAAAGCCATGATGGCTATGCCTCTCCACCATCTTGGCCAATTGCACCACCCGCAAAGCCCCATTCAATTCTTTGCACTCTTACATTCACTGCACCCTAGTTCCATTTCAACAACATCACAAATTACTCCACTTCCATTCATCTCTCGGTTCCAGTTGAGACTCTTCTGCCATCTTTCCATTTCACTTAACCCTGCAGTCATCCATACATTCTCTTCCCTGTATTGCAAAGCACCTGCCCTGGAACACTTCATAGCTGTACCTGCAATGCCCTTTCATCCTTTCCAACTCTCTACTCAACAATGGCAGAATTGATGATGGGTGAAAATTACTCTATTGAATTTGGTAATTTGGGGTGTGATGAGGAATGAATTTAAACTTACAACAAATGCACAAGCGCGGTGAGTGCTTGTAGATTCGAGAGATCAATCTGTGCAAGTCCGGCCTAAACCAAGAAATGGCCGTTTCCAGACTTGTTTCGGTCACAAAGTGAAGGAGATGGGGTTGATCTTAGGGAGGGAAGCGAAGAAGGTGTTGAGATTGTGAAGGTGTTGGCTTGCTTATGACTTGTAACAGAAAATGGTTGAATGTGACGGTATCAACACTTGGTTTTTCTGTCGACTGAACTTGTGTTGTTCTGTCTCCGTTATTCCTTGTTGTTGGAAAATAGGGCGGAGAACCTATTTATACAAGTCATTGAGCCTCATTCACGTTTCTCGTGGGAAGTGGAGGTAGTGGAATGATGGAGTAGTGGAGTTGTGTGTCGGTAACGCACGACCAGTCT
This sequence comes from Papaver armeniacum, assembly GCA_023531295.1. Taxonomy (NCBI): domain Eukaryota; kingdom Viridiplantae; phylum Streptophyta; class Magnoliopsida; order Ranunculales; family Papaveraceae; genus Papaver; species Papaver armeniacum. The sequence continues at coordinate 188,047 of JAJJWW010002037.1, read as the reverse complement.
TGCCCACTTTTCATGTTCATCTCTAACCGTCCATGACTCCCTAACACGTTCTTGTGATGGCGCGTTGCACGCCGCACGCCGTAAACCGCCGGACCAATACCCCGATAAGTATCCCCAGTTTGTGACATGATTGATGTCCTGGAATGTGGATCGTGGATCCACGAAAGATAGCATGTAATGCTGAATTGAATAACCGCGTTATTCGTAAAGTCGATACTTGTGCAAGATCGTGTATTTTATGCACCATCGCATTACGGTGTGGTAAAGTGATGTGTAATGACCGCTCACTAACCAAATAACTCCCCGACCAAGGTCGTATAACCAAGTCTGGTGAGGTCGGACGGATGAGATGGTGTTTGAGACACTCATCTCATGGCCGTTGATGAAATTAGGGTTTTTAAAGAGGTGCGCAAGCATCACTCTTCACCTTGGTCGAAACCAAGCATGGGAAGGATATTAGAGAGGACAGACCATACATGCGTGTTGGACGGCATGATGGTGTAGGCGCCGTATTCCGTACCCTCATGAAATCGCGATCTGGGCCACTCAATTTGACCGGTAAAGAGGAGTGGTCGAGATCGGTTTGCGCAGAAATCCTTGCCGCAAAGGAGTTGGAAACCTAGGCGTGATATCCCTAGTTTGGGCACGCGTTCGAGGCGACCAACATTGGTCGGTCTTGGTCGATCATACTACCGTGTAGGTGGTAGGTTGGTGTTCACACCTATACCGATTATCCCATGAAATGTGATCTAAGCCACTCAAATCATCCGGTGAAGTTGAGCGGTCGAGATCGCTTTAGGATTTGGGAGTGTAACCGCACGAGTTTGGGCGTGCGTTTTGGGTTGGCCGGGCATGGTATGCCTTGGCCGACCGCAAGAGGAGGTAGATGGGCCCACAGTGGTCATGCTGGTATGACCGGCATTGGTTAATCCAATCTGTGACCCTCCATTCGTACCGGAGAAGATGGACGCGCGTGATGACTCGAAACCCTAATTTTGGCTTTCAAAGCCGCGCGACCATGCTCTTTTGGGCGGACGGTTTTGTTGTAACCAACCACGGTTGGCTTTGACCGATTGGCCAAGTGTGTAGGCGGTCACATGGTGATTGTGTCGACATGCTCCGGGCCTTTTGAGTCTATATCTACACCCTCCATCTATACCTGCGAAGATGGATGGTTGAGACCGTTTTGCGGCACATGTAATATGCCGCAAACCCTAATTTAGGGTTTTCCGTCCATAATGCTTGGTATGGATGGTTTCTTGGCAAGCGAAGGCCAATGGTCGACCATGCGGGGTCACCGTGTATTCCATACCTGCTTGGGGGTGATGGAATTGATCTGTGGTCATCCAATCATGCTTGTGGAGTTGGATGACCGCGATCGAATCATATCTCGGCAAGCTAAGGCCGTGGGTATTCCATACACGCTGGGGGTGATGGAATTGATCCGTGGTCATCCAATCATGCTTGTGGAGTTGGATGACTGCGATCGTATCATATCCGGAGACCGATACTGGCCAAGTCCTGGATGCTCAATCGGGCTAGTATAACACACCGAGAGGGGCTCAATCGGGCTAGTATAACACACCGAGAGGGCTCGGGCTAGTATAACACACCGAGAATCAGCCTGTACGAGTATTTCGTACATGGATTCATTATTGTGCTTGGAGGTTCGTGTTACTCTTACAGAGTAACACTCACCGTCATGCCACACCGATAATGGGTACAGAAATACAAGGTGATATGAAATTCACAGAAGGGATTGTTGCTACATGCTCCAACCTGGAGGAATTTCATGTATTCACGAGAATGGGATTGTTGCTACATGCTCCATTCTTGGTGAATTAAGTGAGGAGTATCCGTCACTTATAAACGGCTTTATCTTTTACAAGATGTCAGCGCATGATTTTTTCAGGTTACTTACAAATTTAACCTTAAACGAAAATCCACCATCAACAGCAGCAAGCCAACATAATTCCTTGTCTCAGATTGCAGCTGCAACATTAGCACATTCCCTGCAATTCAACTCAGTTCCCTTGGCAACACATTTGCAACTCAAGTAAACCATCTAGCAGCACAACCACCAGTTTCATCTCACTGCCTCAGTGCTAGCTTCACAATCCACTACCCTTTTGCCTCGAGCCATGACCAGATGAGCAACAAAGCACTCGCCCGCATCTTCTTAAGCATTACCGCTCGCAATCGAGCCATGGCATCACTGCCTCAATCTCCATCTCCCCTGCAATGCCATTTCAGGCCTTGCTCTCCATTGAGTTCAACCAGCAGCTTCCATTTTCACCTGCAATCTTACCAGACCTGAGGTTCTTACTCTGAATCCAAATCATCACAACCCATTCTGAACCTTTGTCGTCTTGCCATGAATTCCCATTCTCTCCATTGATGCTTCAATCAATAACACCATCTCTTGTTCTTCCTATTGCAATCTCAGCTTCTAATCGTTCCAACAACAATTCCATCTCAGTCCTAGTAACAAACCCCAGTTAAGAAGCTCCTTATTCCCCGTGGCTTCAATACCAGTACCAGACATTGAACTTGAGCACCACCAGCAAAACCATGAACATCAATTTCTTCACAGCAGCATCAGATTCCTGAGATTAAGCACACACCCATGTTTAATCAACCCTTGAACCAATTATTAACATCAAATCAACCGTCTTCAATTCATCTCGATTCAATCCTCCACTTAATTCATCTTCAATTTCGTCCAATACCCACCTGTTCTTGAGCCTAGCAGACGCTCAAATCAAACTCATCTTCTACAGACTTCCCCGAGAAACACCCTTCTCTCCCCGTATGGCAAAGATTAACATCTTAAATTTCTTCTCCTGTTCAACATCGATCTCAAACCCATTTTCGCTGCATCCGAACCCAATTTCACATCTTCCACAAGAAAGATCTCACTCTTCACAGATCGAGCAACTTCTTTCACCGGTCTCAATTGCTTCTCCTCTGAATCTCATTTCGATCTAGCGACAGCAGCCATGACTGCTTGATATTAGTTTCAAGTGGAAGAAGAGAATGATTGAGAAAGAGAGCTCTTCTTCTCGATTTAGGTTTAAATTAAATGGGGCGGATTCGGGTACGGGTGTGGGTGTGGATCTATGGGTTTGGGTTTATACATCCACTTTACCAGCTGATAATAGCACTACATTTCTGGATAAGGGCTACCCAGTTTGGCAGCCCCTTAACTTGAACTGTCCTTTCTTTAGTAATCCTCCAATAGAGAGTAGCCCTTAACCTTGGCTGGGCTCCATATAGTATTCCTTCCTTGGTGAAATGACCTTTTTGCCCTTTTGGCTCAAATTGGGTGATTTCTTCTTCTTTTCTCCCGTGCGACTCCGAAGTAGCTATAAAACTCAAAACAAGCATAAAATACATAATTTACAAGAAAAATAGCAAAGAAAGCATAAACTACTAGATAGTAAATTAGGTGTATTCTACACCTATCAAATTCCCCCACACTTAGACTTTGCTAGTCCTCGAGCAAATCAAACTAAAAACTCACAACTTCAAAGCGTTCAAGCGTCACAAGCATCCAAAAAGTTATGAGGACATAGAGTTTCTGCATGCTAGTAATAAGAAGTTAGAAATACTAAAGAACATATTCTCGTTCTTAATTGTTGAGTGAGAAATAACCACACCATAATGAGAGAACGCGTGTTTGAGAAACGATCAATAAGCATTTCGCCTCGACTTCTGCCTCACCAAATAAGATTTTTATGATAATTGCACTCAAAAAGACGGCTTTTTTATGGTTCTCACATGTGTGCAGGTAGGAATGAAGAGAGAAATCCTGCAACACGTTGAATGGTGGGAAGGACAACTTCCGAAATATTTTTAAAAACCCACATCTTTTATATTTTGAAAAACCATTTTTCTGACGATCTCTAAGAAAGGAAATCAACCATTTTTATCGAGGATGAGATTACTTACTCACCTTCACATCCGATCGCCAATTATGATAACACCACTCTCACGGCATCCAATAGAAACGTCTTCCGCTCCTCGTCTTTAACTTCTTAATCTTCGTCTTCGGTTTCAACTATTGATGATAAACCCTTTGAATTTCATAAATCCTTAACAATTTGTAACTCTTTTTACCTTAAAAATCCTTGTCGCTTGAAACTTCCTTATATATTTTCCTTCCCCACGGCTCATTAACTAAAAATAAGAACAAATATTTCTCTTGTTTTTCTTTCTTTCTTTTTTTTTTCTTTCCTTTTTTTTTTTTTTTTTTTTTTTTTTTTTTTTTTTTTTTTTTTTTTTTGAAAAACAAGAGAAATTAAATACAAAATAAACCATGGCCGTGGAAGAAGTATTTTACCGCTTGATTCTTCACAACTTGTATCGTATTGAAATCATAAACTTCAAAATTCTCACCTTTTGATTTTCTTCGCTTTCATGAATAAGTCTTCATACTTGGATATAAAATTACCTCATTGTATTGTAAGTCTTCAACATATATGTAAAAATCTGCACTTTGTATGTTGCTTTACTTGTATTTGAAATTTGCTCTTTTTCTCGTTTTGTTGCTTGTAAACCTTAAACTTTTCCAACTTTCCTTGTAGATTTTGATGTTGCTCCTTGTTGATGATGATGGTGTTTCTATGGATCCGTTGTTGTCGAGAGAGAAAATGGTGCTAACTGCAAATCGAACTACAAGAAGGAAGCTTTCATCCATGGACGTCACCCTCATGATTGACAAAATTAGCACTCAAGAGATCAAAGAGTAGTGCTTCTATTGGTGGGAGGTTGGGTAGCTCACCATTCTACCCGGAATTAACGTACGGTGACACACACTCAAAAGAAGCTCTTTAGTAGATGGAAAATTTCTGGTCGGTGCCTCACATGATATGAATATGGGTAGTCTCCACTAATGATTGATCAGCAACTCTAATAATGCACTTCTCCCTGCACCAAATTCGCATCACCGGCATGATTAAATCCATTATTTAACACTCAAACAAGCAAGAAATCCGAACGTAATTCTCTAACATTTCCAAGTTCAATTATGTCGGTCAAAATCTCTATGTAAACATACCTAGAAGTATGCTAGGGACTCTAAAATCTTTAAAAGTAGGAATTTTTAAGTAAAACTTTTTTTTTTTTTTTTTAAACTTTTTTAATTTTTTAATTTTTTTGTTTTAAAAACATGCTTAACCACTCCCCCACACTTAAACTTTACATTGTCCTCAATGTAATTGAATCCTCCTATTAAAGTCAAGGTGGGAAATTTTAACATGATAAGAAACAAGAAAAAGAAATAATAAAAGCAAAAGGATAAGAAATACAAAACCGATGGGTTGCCTCCCATTAAGCGCTTGTTTTAAAGTCGACGGCCCGACTTAGCTCTTGCGGCACATTACTCCTCCAGGAGGGAGTGCATCTCCAAATGAAAGTTCATCCAAATTCACATAAGCGATGTTCTCATAGTATGGCTTCAACCTATGGCCGTTGACTTTGGAAACCGAATTGTCTCTAAGACTAGTAATTTCAACCGCACCATGAGGAAAAACATTAGTAACAACATATGGTCCAATCCATCGAGACCTTAACTTTCCAGGAAATAGTTTAAGGCGAGAATGATATAAAAGGACTTTTTGTCCCACGATGAAACTTTTACGAGAAATCATCTTGTCATGAAAAAGCTTGGTCTTTTCCTTGTAAATACGGGCACTCTCGTAAGCATCATTGCGTATCTCCTCTAACTCATGTAGTTGTAACTTCCTTTGTTTCCCCGCTTCATCATACTCCATGTTGAATTTCTTTATCGCCCAATAAGCCTTGTGTTCAAGTTCAACCGGAAGATGACAAGCCTTACCATAAACCAACCTATATGGAGACATACCAATCGGTGTCTTATACGCCGTCCTATACGCCCAAAGTGCATCATTGAGCTTAAAGCTCCAATCTTTCCTCGTGGTATTCACCGTTTTCTCAAGAATGGACTTGATCTCACGATTTGAAATTTCCGCTTGTCCACTAGTTTGTGGATGATAAGGCGTACCAATTTTGTGTGTTATGTTGTACTTCTTGAGGAGAGCGTGGAAAGACTTCTTGAAATGTGAGCCTCCATCGCTTATCACCACTCTTGGTGTACCATGCCTATTGAAAATGTTTTCCCTTACAAAATCACAAACAACTTGAGAGTCATTAGTCTTGGTGGCTCTAGCTTCCACCCATTTCGAAACATAATCAACGGCAAGAAGTATATAAAAATTCCCATTCGAATTGACAAAGGGCCCATAAAATCAATACCCCACACATCAAAAATCTCAACGGTGAGAATTGGTGTGAGTGGCATTTGATTTCGGGCACCTAGATTGCCCGTTCGTTGACATCTATCACACGATTTACAAAAAAAATATGAATCTTCAAACAAGGTGGGCCAATAAAATCCACTCTCGAGAACTTTGAGAGCGGTGCGTTTCGAACCAAAGTGGCCACCACAAGCAAAAGTGTGGCAAAAGGAGAGAATGGATTGAAATTCGGAATTAGGCACGCACCTTCGCATTATTTGATCAACGCCATATTTCCATAAGTATGGTTCATCCCACACATATTGCTTAGCTACCTTCTTAAGTTTCATCTTTTGGAAATTAGACATTGTACTAGGTACTTTCCTTGTCACCAAGTAATTCACTATATCCGCATACCAAGGTGTTGATTCGTCCATGGAGAAAAGTTGTTCGTCTCCGAAAGCGGTCATGTAATGGAAGTTCCTCTTGAGACATAACAAGCCTACTAAGATGATCCGCAACGGTATTCTCCACACCCCTCTTATCACGAATTTCTATGTCGAACTCTTGTAACAATAGGATCCACCGGATTAATCTTGGCTTAGCTTCTTTCTTCTTTATTAAGTGTCTTAGTGCGGCATGATCGGAATACACAATAACCTTTGTACCCACCAAGTATGAGCGAAATTTTTCCAACGCAAAAACTATAGCCAATAAATCCTTTTCCGTGGTAGAATAATTGATTTGTGCATCATTAAGGGTCATAGATGCATAATAGATAACATGGGACAACTTGTCCACCCTTTGACCCAAAACGGCTCCAACCGCATAATCACTAGCATCACACATTAATTCAAATGGAAGATTCCAATCCGGTGATTTGATAATTGGCGCACTTGTCAACATCTCTTTTAATTTATCAAAAGCATCCTTGCATTCCTTGTTGAAGTCGAAAGGTACCTCCTTTTGTAATAACTTGCACATCGGATGGAGATTTTGGAGAAATCCTTGATAAACCGCCTATAGAAACCTGCATGGCCAAGAAAAGAACGGATTTCCCTCACCGAAGTGGGATATTGTAAGTTTCTTATTAAATCTATCTTTGACTTGTCCACTTCGAGCCCTCGAGAGGACACAATGTGACCAAGTACTATACCGTGGTTTACCATAAAGTGACATTTCTCCCAATTAAGGACAAGGTTTGTGTCTATGCATCGTTTAAGAATTAGTTCAAGGTTATTTAAACAACCATCAAAAGAATTGCCATAAACACTAAAGTCATCCATAAATACCTCGATGATGCGCTCCACATAATCCGAGAATATACTCACCATGCATCTTTGAAAAGTAGCCACGATTGCAAAGGCCGAACGGCATCCGTCTATATGCAAACGTTCCAAACGGACAAGTGAAAGTGGTCTTCTCTTGGTCCTCCGGTGCAATAACAATTTGATTGTATCCCGAATAACCATCCAAGAAGCAATAATAAGAATGCCCCGCTAACCGCTCCAACATTTGATCAATGAAAGGTAAAGGAAAGTGATCCTTGCGGGTTGCGGAATTAAGCTTTCTATAGTCAATGCACACTCTCCAACCGGTTTGAACTCTTGTAGGAACAAGTTCATCGTCTTGATTTCGAACAACCGTGACTCCGGATTTCTTGGGTACCACTTGAACCGGACTTACCCACTTGCTATCGGAAATTGGGTAGATTACCCCCACACTTAGCAATTTGAGTATCTCTTTTTTCACAACCTCCATCATGGGAGGATTGAGCCGACGTTGAGCATCACGTACCGGCTTCACGTTTTCTTCCATTAGAATCCTATGCATGCACATGGATGGACTAATGCCTTTGATGTCCGCAATTGTCCACCCAATAGCCGTTTTGTGCTCTCTCAAGACTCTAAGCAAACGGTCTTCTTGTACCGGTGTGAGGTTCTTAGAAATAATCACCGGAAGCTCATCTCCATCTCCCAAGAAAGCATACTTCAAATGGTCCTAAGTGGCTTCAATTCTAGCTTGGGCGCCTTCACAATAGATGGTACAAGTATTTCATTATTCACGGGTAAAGAAATATAAGAAACATTACCCTTTTTAGCCTCTTGCAATGTAGCCAAAGCACCACACATCTCCACCAATTCCTTGGAGATTTCAACCTCCAAGTTAGACAAGCCATGGACGTCCAATTCAATGCTCTTTTGCAACACCACATCAAGTTCATCCTCTCGATTCAATTCCACCATTTGTTTTGCTAATGAATCAACCACATCAATGGAGTAAACGGAATGCACATCACTTGGGTAGCGATGGCTTCAAATATATTAAAGTGTATTATCTCCTTGTCGAATTCCATAGTGAGTGTACCCTTATCAACATCAATCTTCGTCTTTGCGGTCTTCATGAATGGCCTCCCAAGAAGTAAAGAAGTAGATGCTCGGTTCTCATTGTTGTCCATATCCACCACGAAGAAATCCACCGGAAAAATAAGCTCATTTACTTGCACTAGCACGTCTTCTACAAGTCCCTTTGGATATATGTTAGACTTGTTCGCTAATTGGATAATAACTCTTGTCTCTTTCAAAGGTCCAAGATTCAAGGAGTCATATATTTCGCCGACATCACACTAATGGAAGCCCCCAAGTCAAGTAAAGCATGTTCAAACCTTTGCTTACCAATAGTAATTGGCACCGTGAAACCACCGGGATCCGTGCACTTTGTAGGCATCTTCTTCAATAGCATAGCCGACGCACTCTCGCCAACTTTAGTAATTTCATTATCAAGCAACCTATCCTTCTTTGTACATAATTCCTTCATGAACTTCGCATACCGTGGCATTGTCTTGATAGCCTCGATGAATGGGATGTTGATTTCAATTTTCTTGAAAATATCCATGAGTGCCTTGTCTTGAGCTTCTTTCTTGGATTTAGCAAAACGACTAGGAAAAGGAGGTGGAGTAGTGAAAGAAGGCACCGGTTCCTTTGATTGATCGGTTGGTGTTGAATTCTCCTTTGGTGCGGTTTCCTCCTTATCTTTGACTACCTCTTCAATAACTTCTTCATGATGACTTGGACCCTCCACTTGTCTTCCACTTCTTAAAGTAACCGCATTAACATTCTCTCTTGGATTCACAAATGGTTGTGAAGGAAGTTTTGTGGATGCTTGAGATTTCAATAAATTCACATCGGTCGCCAATTGTCCCATTTGAGTTTGTAAGTCCTTGATGGCCGAATCGGTCTTTTGTTGGATTTGTTGGCTTTGTTGAAACATAGAAGTAAGACCTTGCATACCTTGCATTAACGCATTGAGCTTGTCATCATTCAAAGAATCACGCTCCTTGACTTGTTGTGGTTGGAATTGTTGAGAACCACCTTGTTGTTGAGGTTGAAAGCGTGATTGTTGAAAACCACCTTGTTGCGCATATGGATTAGGAGCCGCCGCTTGCTTGTTTGCATAACTAAAGTTGGGATGATCCTTCCACCCGGGATTATAGGTATTGGAGTATGGATCGTACCTTGGCCTTTGATTTGGATATAAAGCATTCACTTGTTCGGTCTCACCATCCGGAATAATTACCGCGGCCATTCTTTGCATCATTATCTCCATGTTACTCATCCTTTGATCAAGATGTGATGATGTATCACTAACTTCATGCACTCGCCTAACCATTGGTTCATCCCTTGTGTAGAATTGTTGCGAGTTTGCCGCCATACTTTCAATCAACTCTCTAGCTTCGGTCAAAGTCTTGTTCATTAGTGCACCACCACCCGCGGCGTCAAGAAGAGACCTATCACTTGGGTGGAGAGCTTCATAGAAGTATTGGAGTATCATAACGTCACTAAATTGATGGTGTGGACAGCTTGCCACCAACCTCTTGTATCGCTCCCAACATTCATACAATGATTCTCCCACTTGTTGTTTCAATCCACAAATTTCCTTGCGGATTTGAGTAGCTTTGGATGCGGGAAAATATCTCTCGAGGAAAAGTTTCTTCATCCCATTCCATGTTGTGATACTTCCTAAGGCAAATAATATAACCATTCCTTAGCATTGCCCGCCAAAGAAAACGGGAAAGCTTTCAACATTGCTCCATCCGCATTAGTCTCCTAGTGGAAGCATAGCCATAACTATGGTGTAGAAGTCCATAAGATGTTTGTTTGGGTCCTCATTCACCATGCCATGGAACTTTGGTAACTCTCTAATCAACCCCGGCTTGATCTCGAATGTTGAATTAGTTTGGATACACCATTGTTGTGTATCAAGCTTGTGAGAAGCTAGGTCCTTTAGTGTACGATCAGCCATCGTTTCTTCCTCTTTGTCCGAATCTGTGAAATCACTTGATGAAGAAGGAGGAAGTGGAGTGTTAACCGCTCGAATGAAATCCTTTAGTTGAGTACCGGATCGAAGACGTATTGGACTCGGTCTGCCCTCTTTAAGCATTCACCAAAGGTATAACACTCGAAACAAGATTCTCACAAACTAAGTTAGATACGGTAAAGAATCTAACAAAGCAAGAATAAAGCAAAAAGAAAAATTAAAAACAACTAAAAATCGCCCGTTGCTCCCTAAGCAGCGGCGCCAAAATTTGATGCGTGTCGTAGGTGCAATCAAATTAATCAATGTTTCCACTCAATTAAAAATAATATAATGGAAGTCAAGTTCGTTCCCACGAGGAGCAAGAGATCTTAGTTGTAAAAGTTGTCACGAAAGGGGGTGTAAAAAGCAAAAGAAAAATAAACAAAGCAATTAAAATCGAAAGTTGAAAACAATAAGAGAGACAAGATCAAGGAATCCTTCTTCGTTACGAAACAATGAATCAAGTTATGTTCTATTCTACTTGTTATTAGTCACAAATTATCACCAACCGTAGGTAAAGCAGCTAGCTCAAAGCTAAACCCCTAAATCCCTTGTATCACGACACGGAAGTTCTCGACTACCGGATTCTATTTACCAAACTACCTAGTAGTAGATCACTCTAGATGTAATTTAAAATAAACGCATTAAGATTTATGAATTTATTAGGTCAATATTAGTAGTTAGACTCTTAGATCAAGGTCTACTTGCTAACGTTGTTTCTACACACAATTGCTCCACTAATCCCTCCGCAAGGTCTCGTGTTTGCTACTTATGTAAAGAGTCAAGAAACGATTACTTATCCCCTAACTTTCACTAGATTTAGATCAAATTAACAAATCAATTTAGCGTGCACTCCAAACAATCTATCAATCAATCATGAATGTCTTTAAGATCATTCCTATTAGTAAAAACAAACGATAATTATGTGAAAAACTTCAAGATAGAATTTGAAAACAAAAACTTAAATCATATGTTAAGAACTAGGAATTCATCCTCAATCAATAAGAAAATTAGCTACTCATGTTTTTGAAATTCACACAAATAATAATTATTAAAAGAAGAATTTTCAAGTTCACACAAATAGTTAAAAAGAAGAATCTTAGAAAAGCAAGCAAAAACACAAGTGTTGTGTGTGTAGAGAGGTGTGTAGAAGTTGTAGAAAACTTCTCTATTTATGGGCTTCAATATTCTCCAAATCTTCTAAGGAGTAGAATCCTTTTCCTTTTGCAATTCAATTTCCAAATCCAAGCTTTTCTCAACTCTTCCACCTTCTCTTTCCAAATTTGAGTCCAATTCTCCATCCAATTCCTAGCCCAAGTCTTCACACCCATGAGAGAAGTCCATAGAAAATTCTGGAAATTTTGGCTCGCCGGAAAACTGGGATTGTGGCCGGAATCCGGCCGGAATAGTCGCCGCCGGCCGCCTGAAAATTTCTGTCCGTCGAGAGAATATTCGATGGAATATTCCGTCAGTCCTCCGTTAGGACTAACGGTCAAACGGGTCAACCGTCAGTCAACTGTTAGTCAGCGGTCAAGGGGAATCACTGAGTCAGAACCGAGTCAGCTAGCTAACTCGGCTGACTGGTTTTGGCAAAGGTTGCTGCAAGTTGCATCATGCTCAGCCATGATGGCTATGCCTCTCCAGCCATCTTGGCCAATTGCACCACCCGCAAAGCCCCATTCAATTCTTGCGACTCTTACATTCATCGCACCCTAGTTCCATTTCAACAACATCACAGGCTACTCCACTTCCATTCATCTCTCGGTTCCAATTGAGACTCTTCCGCCATCTTTCCATTTCACTTAACCCCGTAGTCATCCATACATTCTCTTCCTCAGATTGAAAGCACCCGCCCGGAACACTTCATAGCCATGTACTGCAATGCCCTTTCATCCTTTCCAACTCTCTACTCAACAATGGCAAAGCAAGCCAACATAATTCCTTGTCTCGGATTGCAGCCGCAACATTAGCACATTCCCCGCAATTCAACTCTGGTTCCCTTTGGCAACACATTTGCAACTCAAGTAAACCATCTAGCAAAGACAACCACCGGTTTCATCTCACCGCCTCGTGCTAGCTTCACAATCCACTACCCTTTTTGCCTCGAGCCATGACCAGATGAGCAACAACACCGCCCGCATCTTCTTAAGCATTACCGCTCGCAATCGAGCCATGGCATCACCGCCTCAATCTCCATCTCCCCGCAATGCCATTTCAGTGCCTTGCTCTCCATTGAGTTCAACCAGCAGCTTCCATTTTCACCTGCAATCTTACCAGACCTGAGGTTCTTACTCTGAATCCAAATCATCACAACCCATTCTGAACCTTTGTCTTCTTGCCATGAATTCCCATTCTCTCCATTGATGCTTCAATCAATAACACCATCTCTTGTTCTTCCTATTGCAATCTCGGCTTTCTAATCGTTCCAACAACAATTCCATCTCAGTCCTAGTAACAAACCCCGGTTAAGAAGCTCCTTATTCCCCGTGGCTTCAATACCAGACTGCAGACATTGAACTTGAGCACCACCAAAGAAAACCATGAACATCAATTTCTTCACAAAGAAAGATCGTATTCCCGAGATTAAGCACACACCCATGTTTAATCAACCCTTGAACCAATTATTAACATCAAATCAACCGTCTTCAATTCATCTCGCATTCAATCCTCCACTTAATTCATCTTCAATTTCGTCCAATACCCACTGTTCTTGAGCCTAGAAGACGCTCAAATCAAACTCATCTTCTACAGACTTCCCGAGAAACACCCTTCTCTCCCCGTATGGCAAAGATTAACATCTTAAATTTCTTCTCCCCTGTTCAACATCGATCTCAAACCCATTTTCGCCGCATCCGAACCCAATTTCACATCTTCCACAGCAGAAGATCTCACTCTTCACAGATCGAGCAACTTCTTTCACCGGGTCTCACCGCGCTTCTCCTCTGAATCTCATTTCGATCTAGCGACAGCAGCCATGACTGCTTGATATTAGTTTCAGGTGGAAGAAGAGAATGATTGAGAAAGAGAGCTCTTCTTCTCGATTTAGGTTTAAATTAAATGGGGCGGATTCGGGTACGGGTGTGGGTGTGGATCTATGGGTTTGGGTTTATACATCCACTTTACCAAATGATAATAAGACTACATTTCTCGGATAAGGGCTACCTACAAATTGGCAGCCCCTTAACTTGAACTGTCCTTTCTTTAGTAATCCTCCAATAGAGAGTAGCCCTTAACCTTGGCTGGGCTCCATATAGTATTCCTTCCTTGGTGAAATGACCTTTTTGCCCTTTTGGCTCAAATTGGGTGATTTCTTCTTCTTTTCTCCCGTGCGACTCCGAAGTAGCTATAAAACTCAAAACAAGCATAAAATACATAATTTACAAGAAAAATAGCAAAGAAAGCATAAACTACTAGATAGTAAATTAGGTGTATTCTACACCTATCACTCCCCCATTAAGTTTTCATTCTCTCGCAAGAACAAAATAACAACAACAAAAGCAACTTTTACTTGAGAAGGGTTGAATCGGTTTTTAACTTATGCCTGCCAATAGCAAAAGTTGCAAACCGAAAGTTAAAGTACTAATGTACCTTAACAATACCAATAGACTTCCTAAGATTCTCAAAGGTTGCACGGTCTAACGGTTTTGTTAGAATGTGATTTATAAATTCATTACATCTCCTTCCCTGTAGCAATAATTTAATTCCATGGATGAGTAATATTTTCCCAATGATGGACTGAACAAAACATACCTTGTTGGAAACTGTTGATTCCCTCTCATATATTTATGTTGAATTGTACCTGAATTGTTAAAAAAGTATGATCAATTACTTATAGGTATTCTAAATAGTCGCCATAATTTTACATCTTTGTGCATCTGTCATGTATTAATCAAGAGAACAGAATGTACTTCTATATATAACCCAAGTGGCCTATTATAAACAACAATATATAAGCTCCACATAGGTTAAATACCTTCTCCCTTACAAACACGATTTAGGGAGGAAATTCTTATGCATATGTCAGTAATAAGTTTGATTTTCAGTAAAAACCACGATTTTACTTCTTTTTCCCGTTTCTTAGCCAAAATTAGGGTTTTCATTCAATTGAACCAAATTGGTGCGGAGCTTTAAACCCTAAAATAAAACTTAACAACTCATAATTGAAGATTAATTGAATAAAAAATCAAAAGCATACCAAGAAACCCTACCTGAAACCTTCACTACCGCCATTAATGGAACCTTAAAACCTGGAAAAAAAAACTTATTTAATCCATTTGAAACTCCATCCCCTCTTAATCTCTAGGTTTCAAGTACATCAACTGAGCTTCTTTCTTGCTCATCTTCCTATTAAAAGCAAACACAACACCCTCCTTCGATCACCAAATGATACCATGTTCTCGATCAAAATCTTTTATCTGCAGCAGTGGGATGAAATTGGGGAAGAATAAAAAAGAAAAGAAACTGGGAATTATTTCCTTTCTCTCGACCTAAATGGTATCTTAGTTAGTTTGACGGAATTTTTCTATACCTAACTGGCGTTAGTAACGTCCAGTTAAGTATTCAGTATAAACCAAGTGTAAATAATTATTTAGGCACAAAAGCTGACGGAAGTATTGTATACCCAGGTTTTTACTAACGGGTTACAAACGGCCAGTTAAATATAGGGTGTAAACAGAGTGTTGTCTAAGTTTTAGTGTTTCAACCAATAGAGTCCCGTCAAGTGTCCTCTCCAGATTTACTAATGCCCAAAGCTTTTATCTAATTTAATTTAAGGGGGGACGTAGGAGCTCATATGACTTAGTATTTTAAAGGAGGGGAGATTTATGAGATTTTACATTTAGTAAATATAGGACTCCATAGTTAAAAAAAATTCTCAAATAGATAGGGTTTAATCATTAGAATATTTTATATGATAAGATCTTAACCGTTTATTTTTACTTTGACTAATTTCTAAAAAATAAAATAATTGAAAATATGACGTGGAAGTGCAAGCGGAGGTGTAAATAAGACTTACTTTAACACCTTCATATTTATTTCCCCATCCCTCCTAGTTTAGAGGATCCAACCATTGGAGATGGATTTATGTTTATTGGGGGTCTTTTTTTTTTTTATAGAAAAGAAATTTATTGCTCAAGTAAAAGAGGTGTTCTGATCTTGTGTTACAAGATCACAAATAGCTTGACCAAAGTTATCAAATTTCTGAATATCAGTTGATGAAACCTTAATACTTTTAGTTGTTGAGTCAGCAACCTGATTATCATCTCTAGTACTGACAAAAGAAAACTGACAGGAACTGAAAAAAGTACTCAAATGTTTGATTTCTTTGATTAAATTTTTGTTTTCCCATTGAATAATCCATGGGTCCTCAGTAATAGCTTTGATCACCAACTGAGCATCAGCTTCAACATGAATTTCCTGCAGGTTCATCTCCTTAGCCCACAACAACGCTTCACGAAAAGCTAGACACTCCCCTTGCTCTGGGCTTAAGACTCCATCACCATAGCTTCCTTGAATCCCATCACAACTCTCTGTGTAGTCAGGTAGTACAATCCCAGTGCCATTTTGGTTAGTATTGTGATCAAAAGAAGTATCAACATTAAATTTTGCAATGCCTTGCGCAGGGGTTAGCCAATTAGACAGTTTAACATTAATGTTGTACGAAATACTATTCATATTTTCATGCAGATGAGAACTTAAATGATACTGGATTTTATTTATGGTGGTAAAAGGATTGAGAAAAACTCCCTGAAACACTACCTCACATCTGTCTTTCCAGATGATCTAGGCACCAATCATGCAAGAAAAAAGCTATCTATCATCTGAAGCAGTGAACTAGTTGATGACCCATTTAGAAACACTACTACATTGGCCTCTAACTGTATCAATATCAATATGAAATCCCCTCCAAACAGCCCTGGCATGTCTACAATCAAAGATGAGATGTTCAATTGTCTTTATACCACTTTCACAAGATCCACAATGGGTTTCAATGTCAAGATTATGAGTGGCTAGTTTATTTCTTGTTGGATGACATTCATGAATGGTTTTCCAAGCAAAGAGCTTAATCATGTGAGCAGCGCTACAACTCCATAAGGCTTTCCATACACTTGGCTGTATATTCCTTCCATTAACTTGAATTTCACTGAAGCACTTAGTAAGGTGATTGTATGCACTCTTGACTGAAAATTTTCCATCTTTTGCAGGTGTCCAAGTCATTGTATCTTCTTTGGATGTATCAAGGAAAATGTCCTGAATCTGCTTAGAAGTATGAGTATCAAAAAAGAGATCTAAGAGAGATACATTCCAAGTACATGAATCTGTAATGATTAGTTCAGCTACATCTTCGTAAAATATGTGCATATCATTCACTGGAATGGGAGGATGATTCAAGCCTGGAATCCATTTATCCTTTCAGATCTTAATTCTTTTGCTATTGTTAACCTTCATGAAGTAGTTCTTCTAAATAATCTGTAAACCTTTGGTAATACCATTCCACATGTAAGAACAATTCTTAGCTTCAATATTATGATGAAGAATGTTACCATATTTAAAATACTTGCTTCCTAGTATTTGAACCCAAAGCTGCTTATCTTCAGTGCATACTCTCCAAGCCATCTTAGTTAGTAGTGCTAGGTTGAGTTTTTCTAAGTCTCTAAAAGCAAGACCACCAGAATATTTTGCCTTACATAGTTTAGTGTAGGCAACTGGATTAAAACATTTATTAGAGGAGTGACCCCCAAAAAAACTTCCTTTGAATAGTCGTTAATTTCTTCATGAGTTGATCTGGCAATTTAAAAGAACCCATTTGATAAACAGGAAGATAATTAAG
Organism: Papaver armeniacum; assembly: GCA_023531295.1. Taxonomy (NCBI): domain Eukaryota; kingdom Viridiplantae; phylum Streptophyta; class Magnoliopsida; order Ranunculales; family Papaveraceae; genus Papaver; species Papaver armeniacum. The sequence continues at coordinate 170,605 of JAJJWW010002037.1, read as the reverse complement.
CACATGTTTTATCATTGTGGATCTAACTGATTGAGTTAGAGAAGTGGATGACCATGTTGATAACCTGTTATTAAAGTTATCCTCTATGGACTTGAAAGCTTCTTGCTTAGAATAGCCAAGAATCAATGGAGACCCTAAGTACTTTTCTTTGGAATTCATAGTCTTGACACCCAAGATTTGGGTGAGACATGCTGCAACTTATGCTTTTGTGTACTTTCTGAAATGCACTGCAGATTTCTCAAAATTTATTACCTGCCCTGACTGATTGCTGAAGTTATGAAGAAGTTCAAGAAGATTTTTGACTGAAGTAAGATTTGCTTGAGTGAAAATCAAGCAGTCATCTGCACATAACAGATGATTGATGGCTGGTGAATTAGCAGCCACTTTAATGCCTTTTATATTGTTTTTTTGTTGAGCAGATATAAGGTGCCTTGAGAGAAACTCCATAGCTAGTATGAATAAGTAAGGTGAAAGAGGATCACCTTGTCTAATGCCCCTTGAAGGATGAAATTCTTCACATGGAGAACCATTGAGAATAAATGATAATGTAGTTGTGTTGATGCATTGATAAATGATATCACATAAGTCCTCACTAAATCCAAAATACCTTAAGACCTTGATAAAAAAAATTCATTCTAATCTGTCAAATGCTTTTGACATGTCAAGTTTAAGAGACAACCTCTTTTCTTCTTCATTGAGTGAATTATCTCTTGAGCAATCACTGTGTTGTCACTAATTAGTCTTCCTGAAACATATGCAGCTTGATATGGCGATATAATTTTCTCCATTAAAGGCTTCATTTTGTTTGCAAGAATTTTAGAGATAATCTTGTATGAAGTGTTACATAGACCAATGGGTCTATAATTAGCATCACAAAGAGGTTTCTTTTTCTTGGGGTTAATAAAATATAGGTTTTATTGATTTGCTTGAAAATATGCCTGGACTGGAAGAATCTTGAGACCATAAGACAAACATCATCACCAACCACACTCCACTGACTCTTGCAAAAACCAGCTTGGAAACCTTCAGGTCCTGAAGCACTCCAATTACAAGAAGTACTGATTTCTTTGAAGTGCTTAGTCAGATGAGAGACAATATCTTCTCTAGAATGCATCCAGTTAGCATTGCGATCTTCAATATAATTAATGTTGTTTCTAGATCTTTTCCTGTTGATTTTTGTATGAAAGTACTTTGTGTTGTTATCCATGTCTTTGATGAAGTTGTCTCTAGACTTCTGTTGTAAGAACTCATTTTGTATCTTGTGCCACTTATTTAGCTCTTTGTTGATATTGATTACCTGTTCATAATTGTTACAACTTGGCATTTGTGTTTGAACAATACTGAGCTCATGTTGAAGATGATCCTTTTTTGGTTACTGTTGCCAAAATGAACTTTGTTCCAGAGTGATAACTCTTTCCTTGCAAATTGAAGCTTCTTTATTAATTGGAACCCGGGAGAGCCATTGACATTAATATTCCAAACACATTAGCAATGGTAGTAGCACAAGTATCATCATTTAGCCATGTTAGAAAAAATTTAAAAGGTTTCCAACATGTTTCACAACCAAAGATTTAACAATAAGAAGAATGGGTGTGTGATCACTACCAACTTGATTTAGATGCAAAAGTTTAGCTTTAGGGAAGTTCCGACTCCATTCACCATTACCTAGAGCTAAATCAATCCTACATCTTCTAGAGCCAGTTCCCAAATTATTACTAGTCCAAGTGTAGTTTTTCCCTACATACCCAATATTCTCAAGGCCACTATCAGAAACTATATTGTTAACCCATCCATCAACTGAGGAAGAAGCTTTATTATTATCATCCAATAGATGCAAGTTTAAATCTCCTAACAGTATCCAGGGAAAATTTCCAGACTCACTAGTTTGCTTAATATAGGTCCATTGTTCTTTTTTTCTTGGCATAACTAGAAAAACTGTACATACAAGTGAGTAAGAACTCAAGCTTGCTAAGATCAGATTGGAAAACTATATTAAACCATTTTTCCGATTGGATCAATAAAAGCACAGTTAGGGTAATGGTAGTGATTTAAAAGAGGTTTGCTCTTTACCTGAGAGACTTTAGTTTCACAAAGAAAAACTATATATGGGTTTTGAGACCTAATAAGATCACTTAGGTGGTTTCTTGTAGAAGGGGATTTGAATCCTTAGACATTCCAGGAAAGAATCTTCATTGGGACAAGATGATTTTAAAGGGCTAGAATACGCAAAGGTCAATAAAAACAACAAACTAACGACCAAACAACGTAATAAATGGGCAGCATGCAAATGGATAAAAGGCCTATAAGAATATATCACTACAAACTATAATCATATTTATGCTACTTGCAATCAGGAATTAACAACTATTTCGTATTGAAAACCCTAACCTAGCAATAAAGATGAAAGCAAACTCAATCGATTCGCGACTCGACTAAACAAGCATTCAAATCATGTAACAATATTAATTGTGAATCATAGACGATAATATGAGAGAAAACTAATTTATTGAACAAAAACTCATGTTTGGAAATCCAACTAATCCATAACCAAAAGAAAACTCTAGCTCATATTCATGGAGTTCATAACAAGAAGAAAGAGAAAAACTATCATGTTGTAAACCCTAGAACAAAAGTAGTGGCAAAAAGATAATCCCAAAGTTGTAGAAGACTTTTCCTTTTTATAGCTTTTCCTCTCTTCCAAAACTAGGTCAAGCCCCAAGGGTCCATGATGGACATATTTATGTGTCTATTTTATTCTCAATTATATGTATTGTTAGTGCTCGATTTTGTACTTATTTTGGTATTTTATGGTTTTATAGGTGTTTTTGGAGAAATAAGCTTTTGCGGCGAAATTGGCTCGAAAAGTGGTTTTTGCGCTCGTGGGAGAAAATTACTATTCGCACCCCTCAAATGGATAAGGGGCAACCAGTCGATAAGGGGTAACCTCAGGACACCAACTGGACAGCTGCTATTTACACCTCAGCCGAGGATAGGGGGACTCCACCTTCTTCCTCGCGTGAACATAATTTGGCGGGAAATCTCGAGTTCAAAAATTCAGTTTCCTGCATGATTTCCTGGATCGAGTTTAACAAGATTTTCTCGTGAGATTCAGTTATATTTCGGTTGGTATTGATTGGTGGAGATAAAACAGGAGTGGTATATGTCTCAGATTAGAAAGAAAAGGAATTGGCGAGGATATTCTATAAAACAGGGAAGAGAGTTTTACTCGGGTCGAGTTGGATATATTTGGAAGTTACGTGCAAGAATGTGAGGATATATTGTTTGTGAGATTTGTTTCTATCCTAAGAAGAGTTTAAGCAAACCCAGAAGACGCGTACAGAGGTGAGAAAAAGGGAAGAAATATCCCGTGGCTTGAGGTGAAAGAAAACCGAGATATTCTCGGATTTATTCGAGGTTTAGGGTCCTGTGGTGTATATAAGAGGTGATAGAAGTCACGACAAGGGAGTCGGGGAGTTTGGGAGCCAACGGAGGGCTCTGCACGAAGAAATCTCGATTTGCGAGTTGCGGCAGCAGCAGGGAGAAGAAGAAGAAGACGAAGAACAGACCTTCAAAGTCTATCGTTTGAAACGATCTTAAATACAACGACATCATTAATAAAGTATCGTTGTTCAACAAATCTTATAAATCGTAACACTAACGTCTCGTAACACTAGTGCAGCGTTGCAAAACTCGTTTTCATATATTTCTCAATAAAAACACCTTTTTGAGCCATGTTTCTATCTTTTGGGTGCGTTTTGAGCATGAGGAGCTAAACCCCAACACTGGGACAAAGGAGGAAGCTAATTTTCATGCATGTGGTAATTCTATTTATTTCTTATATGACTTCTTGCACTTGATTTAATTGTTTTATGATTTTCACTAATTAGTTGTGATTTCGTTTGATGACGTATGCTTAGTTTTAGTACTTTTGATGCGTCATGCTTGTGATTTACAATTAATCTTTTAAAAATCTACCTTGGCAAAGACATAGAGTCAATATTTTATTATTATTTGAGCTATAATTGTCTAGGATAAATATAAGAATCGCATGAATGAGAATTGGTGGAACCTTGAGTCTCGGTATCTCTCGATATTGTGACATCTTTTGTATATATTTTTATTATTAAGTCTGAAATCAATCTTTACAAGTCTGAGAGGAACGACATCTTTCTTACCACTTTACTACAACTTGTTAATATCACATCAATTTTTGGCGCCGCCGACGCGGACTTGTATTTAGAGTTGTTTTAGGTTTCTTTTTCTTTTTATTATTTTTTGTTCTTTTTTACGCCTTTGGTATTTTTTTTGATTCTTTTCAGATTTGGAGCGAAGCTACAAGGAAAGAAAAAGTGCTATAAAAGGAAAGCATCGCCAAAGAAGGAAAGAAAAGAGGAGTCCAAGGAGCGAAGAAGATTTTGTATATATTTATTTTATTTAGACTTTATTTCTTTTTATTTTTAGAAACTGTAAATAGGGTTTCATTGTTGTAATTTTTCTTTTTATTTTTGGACATTTTTTTTTTTTTTTTGGACTTTATTTTGGACCTGGACATTATTTTTAAAAACCCTAAGGAAGGGTTAAAAATTAAATATAAATCAAGTTGTTGCGAGGAAGGACGATAATTTACGATCTTGTCTCGGCCCCTTGGGTTCGTACACTCGACATAGGAGTCGGTGGCCTCGAGTCGACTTCAACGGTTCATCGCCCGTCTCGGTACGGAGGTAAGACTCTATCCACCCACGAATCCCTGTCGGTGGGTTTTATTTTGTGTGACAACTCACACCCTCGCCATAGAATGTCGAATCGGTATAATAATAGCCAATACAACGATTATCCGATCGAGTTTCAAAATGGACGTTACTACTTTGACCATAGTGTGAATAGTGGTTGGGAACATCAGCCTTTTCAAGGTTATGGTCCATACCATGGTGAGCCCAATTACTATCCATATTCCCACCGATCATACGAGCAAAATTCCTCTCTACTAGAGTCCGCACGTAAGTTAGCTGAGTCGACACAAAAGTTACTTGAGTCAACACGTAGTTCAGATGAGATGAATAACTTAGTTTTGGACGAAAGCAATGCAACGTGTGAACCTTGAAAGAAATGCTCAAGATAGTTTTAATTTCCAATATAGTGTTTCCAATAATACCTTTGAAAATGAAGATAGTTATTTGCATAATCAAGATGACGAGGTTAGAATTGGTAACACTACTTTAGATGAGGTTCAACCGTTTTCATGTTATTATAATGATGATTATGATGAGGATAGTGTTGATGAAGAATTTGAAATAAGTAGGCATAGTGATCAGGAATTTGTTACTCCAATCGATCTTTACAATGATAATATTATTTCTAGTTCAATTCCAAATAATTTTAATAATTATTCACCTATTCAAAAGGACGAGGATTTGACTAGAGATACCCCCGTTTTAGACGATATAGTATTCCCTTATGATTACGAAGCTGATGATACTTTTGAGGAACGAGTTTATTCTGAGAATGTTGTTTTAGAGTCTAGCGATTTAGAAACATTAGTCTTAGACAAAGAAAATGAACTCGTAGAGATGAGTGAGGATGAACCTGACTTAGAAGAATCAATTGACCATTTTCGGGAATCGGATGACCTTGAAATTAGGGAAGTTGTGACTAGTCTTTCTAGAGACACTGAAAACTCTAAGTTTGGGGGTGATTATCATTCTCCATGTGCCTTAACTCTTAGAAAGGTCCCTCACTTGGGACTTGACATTTGTGCCTCAACCATTTTACAAGATTATCTTCATACACGTTTTCTGAACCTAGTGATGTCCATAAGGAAGTTCAATTGTTAGACACCCATCCTCTCGGTTGATGTGGTTAGCCCAGGCTATGATACCCAGATTGATTTTGTTTTCCCACCAAATATTTTTCAACCAGTGGGAACGTATAAGTTTCAGATGTGTCAATTATTTAGTTTTGAGACTAAGCCTAAGTACTTTAGGAGATTAGTATCGACACATTTTCTTATGATTGACCGCCAGTTTCATCGTGGTCAATTGTGTGAGTCAAAACTGATTGACTTTAAGGATCCGCAATTATTCAGGTATTATTATGTGCTTCTAAGTTCTTATTTGAGTTTTTACAGACTTTACAACCTGAACCGGATCTTGTCTTTGAGGAATTCCAACACATGAAAATATTTTATTTAGACCCTTTCATAGAACCTGAACCTGAACCACAACTAGATGTAGTTGTCTTAAACAGGAAACTAGACAAGGGTATGCTTTATTTGTTAATTTTCTTGGCATGTTGCAGATTCCTTTTATTTGTGGTAGCTTTATTTGGTTTTTATGACCCACAGAAATTTCGGCTATTACTTTATGATTTTATAAGGTGACTAATCCTTTCTTAGTCTGGCTGAAGACGTTAAACTTTGCACTTATTGGGAGGTAACCCAACATTCATGCGACACGGTAATATCTTTCCTTAACTCTTTTACTTCAAATGGTAACAGTTTCTCCTTGTTCATGCTTTTAATTTTATCTTTAGAACATTGAGGACAATGTTAGATTTAAGTTTGGGGGTATGGGAGAAACTTTTAGTTGCAGTTGCATTATTAAACTCCAAAGCCTAGAAATTTATGCTTATTAAGGATGGCACTAACCAATCTAAGTGGATGGAAGCATTTTGTTTGTAGGAGTTGAGGAACCAATCTGATTAGATGGCAACATCTAAAGAGTCTATTCATAAAAGCACAGAGCTCAGGTGTTAGAAATAACATGATAGTTTCACCATATCTCGTTGAGACCTTTTCACTTCTATTTTTATTTTGTTTTGTTTTTAAACTGTGTTTCTCTAAGTGATTAGGTGGGGCCCACGAATCAAGTTGTTACCGATGCTAGGGTGAATTAGAGTGATTGAGATACCAAAAAAAAAAAAAAGTGAAAAAGAAAAAAGAAAAAAAAAAAAAAAAATTGAATTGAGACCAGACCATCTGACCAACCGGAATAAATTCAATAAAGTCGACCACTGGAACCCTTGTATATGCCAGTTGTGTTGACCTAGAGTTAGGATTATCGACCACTGGTTCCCTTGTATATGCCAGTGTGTTGATATTAGTCCAGACCAGTATCTCAGTCCATTAGGATAGGTTCATTTTGGCGGAGGCCTTCAGACAGATATGGGAAACACCAATCACTTAGTAAACATCAAAGCCATCTATGTTTTTCTCTATATCCATCTTCTTGATCTATCCATGTGATTAGTTTTGACTCCGGGTATTGATGTCCATAGTGCGACTATCTGAGTAGAGCTCTGTGACTTATATATGAATTTTAGTATGCTTGAGTGCAAACTCGTGTACAACAATTGGAATTTCGCATCGGGGTACTTCCTCCTGTAGTCAATAAGTATGCCAACCAAGGAGATTCTTTAGTGCCTTCCAAGGTTCTGCGTAGATAGTTAGGGTCTGGAGTAAAGGTTTTGTGGGTACATCTCTGATAAACCCTCCCGAGACTATAACTCGGCCACTAGGGCCAACTAGGGTTTAAAGGCTTATTGCATACGATAAATGCAATCGACGATGCCTGCGACAGTGAGTTAGGATTTTATTTTGCAGATTTGATTTGCTCGAGGACTAGCAAATAATAAGTTTGGGGGTATTTGATGGACATATTTATGTGTCTATTTTGTTCTTAATTATATGTATTGTTAGTGCTCGATTTTGTACTTATTTTGGTATTTTATGGTTTTATAGGTGTTTTTGGAGAAATAAGCTTTTGCGGCGAAATTGGCTCGAAAAGTGGTTTTTGCGCTCGTGGGAGAAAATTACCATTCGCACCCATCAAATGGATAAGGGGCAACCAGTCGATAAGGGGTAACCTCATGACACCAACTAGACAGCTGCTATTTACACCTCAAATAGAGGATAGGGGGACTCCACCTTCTTCCTCGCGTGAACATAATTTGGCGGGAAATCTCGAGTTCAAAAATTCGCTTTCCTGCATGATTTCCTGGATCGAGTTTAACAAGATTTTCTCGTGAGATTCAGTTATATTTCGGTTGGTATTGATTGGTGGAGATAAAACAGGAGTGGTACATGTCTCAGATTGGAAAGAAAAGGAATTGGCGAGGATATTCTATAAAACAGGGAAGAGAGTTTTACTCGGGTCGAGTTGGATATATTTGGAAGTTACGTGCAAGAATGGGAGGATATATTGTTTGTGAGATTTGTTTCTATCCTAGGAAGAGTTTAAGCAAACCCAGAAGACGCGTACAGAGGTGAGAAAAAGGGAAGAAATATCCCGTGGCTTGAGGTGAAAGAAAACCGAGATATTCTCGGATTTATTCGAGGTTTAGGGGTCCTGTGGTGTATATAAGAGGTGATAGAAGTCACAGCAAGGGAGTCTGGAGTTTGGGGAGCCAACAGAGGGCTCTGGTACGAAGAAATCACGATTTGCAGAGTTGCAACGAAGAAGATGTGGAGAAGAAGAAGAAGACGAAGAACAGACCTTCAAAGTCTGTCGCTGAAGCAGTCTTAAATACAACGACATCATTAATAAAGTATCGTTGTTCAACAGTCTTATAAATCGTAACAGTGACGTCTGTAACACTAGTGCAGCGTTGCAAAACTTTGTTTTCATATATTTCTCAATAAAAACACCTTTTTGAGCCATGTTCTATCTTTTGGGTGCGTTTTGAGCATGAGGAGCAAAACCCCAACACTGGGACAAAGGAGGAAGCTAATTTTCATGCATGTGGTAATTCTATTTATTTCTTATATGACTTCTTGCACTTGATTTAATTGTTTTATGATTTTCACTAATTAGTTGTGATTTCGTTTGATGACGTATGCTTAGTTTTAGTACTTTTGATGTGTCATGCTTGTGATTTACAATTAATCTTTTAAAAATCTACCTTGGCAAAGACATGGAGTCAATATTTTATTATTATTTGAGCTATAATTGTCTAGGATAAATATAAGAATCGCATGAATGAGAATTGGTGGAACCCTGAGCCTCGGTATCTCTCGATATTGTGACATCTTTTGTATATATTTTTATTATTAAGTCTGAAATCAATCTTTAAAAGTCTGAGAGGAACGACATCTTTCTTACCACTTTACTACAACTTGTTAATATCACATCAGTCCAATAGATAGAAGTCCACCAAGCCCATATGTGAGGAAAACCCATGTGAAAATATGTCCCAAAAGAGGTCGACGGAAAACTGGTATTGTGGCCGGAAAAGTCGCCGGAAAGTATCTCAGGTGACCGGCAAAGTCCGCCCGGTCACCAGTCAACGAGTCAACTCGGTCAAAGGTCACTGAGTCAAACCGAGTCAAACGAATCGGTGAGTCAGAACGAGTTAAGGTGAGTCAGGCGAGTTAAGATGAGTCAGGGTCTAACTGGCATAGGCCTAGGCCATATTGCACGTGCCATAAATTGTGGTGCGCAATCATTGTGCTCAGCTTCATGCAGCTGCACAACAGCCATTTCTCACTAATTTGAGTCCATCCCTGCACTGCACCAGCATCCAACTTCAGTTCCTGCAACTCTTGTAAGCCATCCTTCATTGCTTGCTTCCCTGCAATCACCATCATATCCGTCTCGCAACCCTGCAACACCAGCTTCTCTTTCCACTCTCATCACCAAAACCTTCCCTACATTCATGCCATTTCAACTCAATCCTACACTTGCAATTCCAGTGGCCAATTGCACCACCAAGCACAACATACTCAGGCCACCTAATTCATTTTTGGTATACAGCTCACTAGCTAAACTCTGTAATCTCAAACCATTCACAGTCCACTGCCACCAGTTCATCTCAGTTAACATCCAGTTTCCATCTCAACTTCAGCTCACAACCTTCCAGCCTTGCCTTTGCTCGACTTAGACACACTCACATCACCAACTGCAAAACATCCAACCAACTCTAAAGCACACACAACAACATATCTCTCGTACCTCCTTTGCGCTCACTCCAAACTTAGTGCATCACACTGTATCATTAACACTGCAATTCCTGTAATATCAGTGGAGACTTAGCCTTCTCGTGCACCACCAAGACCTCCATTGCACCTGCAACAACTCAAAAGCCTCAAACCATCTCACTGAAACAGCCAACAACACTTGCACTGCAATATCAACCACCAGCCTACCACCCGCAGCTTTTAGACTCATAACCACCATGACCCTCTCCACTGAGTCTTTATCCATTTCAATTCAGCTCAACAAACCCATAATAACACTCAGATTCAGGAACCCTTCAAGCATAGCTGCAGCAACATGTCTTTCTCAATCTCAGCTCAGTTCCAACTTCCATCAGACAATCACCACAACAGCTGCATCTTCTTGTTTTGTAATTGTATCAGTGCCTGCACAGACTCGAGCTCCATCACCTTATCACATAATCCCAACAGCACCAGTTCACTGCCATCTCCTCTGTGAGCTTCATCCCAGCCATACTAACACCATTACCTCAACATTAATCCTCATTTTCTTTCAGCTCCACATATTCCCCATTAGTCAGTAGCCGCAAATCGCCATCTCTAGCCCGATGTTCTGTGCAATAAGCTTGACCAAATCCGTTGCAGCCTCCCTGTAAACCTAATGCATTCATCTAATCAACATCCTGCCATCATTCCACAATCACCCAAATCTCCAGCCAGGTCTTGACCACAATACCTGCCAAACAACAAACCACCATCTTATTCCTATCTGAGACTGCAATCCATTAAATCTTCACCACCAGCACTTTCTCATCCATAATTACCACCAGAAACTCGATCTCGAGACAAACCCATTTCAACACCAGCAGCCGCTTCCTTCAATTTCTGTTCAAACCCATCTCAGTCACAGCTACACAATTTCTTCAACCTCAAACACACAGAAACCCTAATATTCAATTTCTTGCAGTGCTTCTCTATCTCAGGCATACCCCTCTTTAATCTTCACTAAAGAACATCATCTTTTCTGGTTTCACTCAATCAATCAGCAATTCAAGAACCATAGATTCAATCCATCTAAATCTTCTCGTTCGTCTCCGTATCAAAACCACTCCCAGATTCAACACATGAGATCCCCTTTCTCTCTTATTCACAGTAAATTCTTCATCTCTGTAACATCTTCCATGTCTCATCGGTGATGAACTAAACCCAATTTGTCTCGTCGTTACAACAGCCATCTCTCCTCTCACAGCCTTGATCATCACTCATTTCTCTTTTCTTTCTCAATTTCGGGTGTAGCTCTGTCCTCTCTAAATTTCAGATAGAAGTAATGAAGAGAAAAAATCTCGATTAAGGGTTATGTACTGAAACCGGCACAGCTATAGGCACCCAGTTTCTCAGATAAGGGCTGCCCACAATTCATTTGGCCTGTCAATTTCGGGAAACCGACAATTCATTAGTCGCTCCTTTGTGCGCATCCTTCGCTGGTTCCAATTGCAACTCGCATGCGAATTGATCTTTTTGCGCTTTTCGCTTTAAATGAGTGATTTCTCCTCCTTTTGCTCCATGCGACTCCAGAGTACCTAATAACTCAAAAACACGCGTAAAGTACATAATTCACAAGAAAAATAGCAAAGAAAGCGTAACTACTAAATAGTAAATTAGGTGTTTTAGACACCTATCAGATTCCCCCACACTTAGACTTTGCTAGTCCTCGAGCAAATCAAACAAAACAATTCTAAAGTATACATACAACTCTGTGTCGTCGAGGCTACGATCACTTTTAGCATAAATAACAAGCCTTTAAACCCCTAGGTGTCCCTAGTGGACGAGTTATAGTCTCGTGAGGGTTTACTAGAGATATACCCACAAAACCTACTTTTCCAACTTACTAGTTCTCCGTAATGATAGCATCCAAGCGCTAAGAAGACATATAGATTCTGCACACTAGTCATAAGAAGTTAGACACATAAATGAACACAATCTCATTCTTAAAAGTTGAGAGAGAAATAACCATCCCTTCTCGACAAAAATTCGGGTTCGGAGTGATCAAAAGTCTCGACTCGCCTCACAAGAAAGGGTTTTATGAAATTGCTCTCAATAATAAATGACTTTTTATGGGTCACACATGTGTCCAGGTAGGAATGAAGAGAGAATCCTGCGACACGTTGAATGGAAGGAAGGCAAAACCCTCCGAAATATTTTGAAAACCCACATCTTTTATCATTTTCGAAAACCCATTTTTCTGACGATCTCTAAGAAAGGAAATCAACCACTTAACGAAGGTGGGAATATGCTTACTTACCTCGTTATCCGTTCGGCGTGCAGCTAGCACCACTCTCACAGCATCCATATAAACGTCTTCGGTCTTCAATCGGTGTCTTCATCTTCGTCTTCGGTCTTCAACTCTTGATGATAACTCTTGAACTCCGTATAATCTTGACAATATAACTCTTTCCTCTAATTCCTTGTTGCTTGAAACTTCATTATAGCTATTCCTTCTTTCCCTTGGCTTTATTGAAAAAATACAAAACTAAAAACGAACTATACAAACCCAAAATATAAATATTTTTTTTTTTTTATTTTTTCTAAATATTTTTATTTTTTTTTTTTTTTTTTTTATAAATAAGAAATAAAACAAATACAAAACAAAACAAAATAATAAAAACTATTAACAAACCTAAAAATTTTCTCTTGTCTTTTTTTTTTCTAATTTTTTATTAAACTATAATTTTATTCATCATCAACGGAAAGGAGTTTACAAGAATTGGATGGGAGTCTCGCAACAAGCTGAGCTCCAATCCCCTTTTGAATGACAACACCTAATCTATGGAAAATGAACTCTCCAACTTTGACATTCGCATCATGACTGGCCATGTAATTACGTAATCTCTTCAGAAAATCTATCGTACCACTGCCCAACTCCCCTAAGGTGGTGAAAGCAAGAACACCAAAACCGAACCCTTAAGCCGAGCACTTTTCGAGATATTTAGCATTTTTATTGGCCACAGCTTTAGCAATCGCTTGCCCCGGGGAAAAAGCCGATACACCTTTACCCGTGAGAGGAGAAACACCATTACATCCAAACACACATTATGTCCATTAACCCAATTATAAACTAGTATATCGAGCGGGTCTCAACTCCGAGCCATCATCGGATGTCGCCCTAGGCCTACTTCCTTCCCGGGCCGGGACCCCGCACGATAACACATATCCGCAAAAGTGTCACGAATAAGGTCATGACGAAACTTGAGACCAATCCCTTTAGTGCAAAGTGTACAGCATGATCCCCATAAACATCCATCTCCCATCCACATGCGTAACATACATCACCCACCTCAAAAGGGGGATACCCAATCTATAGCGCACAATCGATCGAAACTGTCTAGGTCCAATATGCCGGTTCACCCATCAATGGGTATAGCCAACAAATAATCTTGAGCGTGCTTAGTCTTGTTACATTGTAGTAAAACCGTATCACGTGCGAGTGACACATAACAAAGTTAGTGGGGAGTTTCTTCATCACAAGATCAAAGTATTTAATCGCCAGGGAATTCATAGAAAGGGGGGCGATCTCATCAATGCTAAGTGGTGAGTCCACAATATCACATACCTGGTTATACGCCCTACAAGCACGACCAAGACTGGGGCTCAAACCATCCACACATGAATGTCGCAAGATGTTTCGTTGTTGAGAAACTGTCTGTGTACAAGATGCCATATAACAATATTTCATCGTGTCCTTCATTGTATAAACCCCCATCCCCCCATGCTTGATAGGAAGGGTAACAATTCTCTGTTGAAGCAACCCAAAACCAGGACCATCACCTATAAGAAGTTGCCGTAAGTATTCGAACAAGTTCTCATCATACAACGGCCGTGCTTCGTGACAAGTATTCGAGCTTAGTCGTGCGCATAGAAAAGTAAAGTCTAGAGACTCCGCTGCAGTTCCGTAAGAGTAATAGCTCACATTGTGGGTCTTCCAAACTTCTTAATAGCTTCCATCGGACCCGAGTCTTATGTACTCTATTAACCACCAGTGTCCTTGCAAAATTGTGGATCCGAACTAACCGGGCACCAAGTAACTTCACACCTTTTGCCGGTCTCATCGATCCCCTCAGAAATACCGCTGGAGCTAAACCCCTAGCGTCAACAACAGGCCAGTAAATCTCCGTCTTAGATATATTAAGGTGCAAACCAAGAGAAGGGCCATGTTTTTGAATTATTTGTAGGGCTTTAGAGACCATCATAGTATCACCAATCAGCGCATCGTCGTCAAGATACCGAGGCTTGAAGCTCCAAAGTACATTGCTCGGCAATTTTGCGAACAAGGGGGTGAAGTGTTAGAGCGAAAAGGAGAGGCCCAAGGGGGTCACCCCGTTGTACACCCCGCGCCGAGAATAAAGTATGACCCAAATAGTAAAGATGTGCGGGATTGGAGTAGCAAAACTCCACCCAAGAAGCAATAGAGGGGCACCTTAATCTAACTTCCCGAGCATAGCGGACACTGTCGACTAGGTTGAAAGCATTAGAGAAATCCACCATTAGCATCGTGCGCGAATCAGTCTCGCCATACACTTCCAACAAACGATTAGCCGAGTGAAGAATAGATTCACCACCACACTGCACACCAACTCCAAACTGATAGTCGCTTAAATAGGCTTCTATTTCTTTCCCTACATGAGTGGCTCGCAACTTTAGATACCAATCTCCTCCAAACAAGTGCCTACGGCTATAGGACGTAAACCTCCACCCGGTTTTAACGGAGGTGTGAGTGGTGCAGACGCAACGAACACTCCCAACTCGGTGGGCGCTTGCCACCAACCAAATATTTACAATTTGTGTTATAGAGGATATCAACTCATCTCGCCACAGCCGCCGCTGCTCCACTAAGTGCATCAATTAGGTGTTGAGCACGTAACCCGTCTCGTCCACAAGAAGTACCCTTTGGGAAGCTTCGAATCCTCTCCAAAACTAACTCGTGAGTGGCCGAAAGGGCAGTTTGGGCAAGGGGAATGGAAGGCTTAACCGGTGGTTTGGAAGATGGATGTTTGCTTCGTAACTCGGCCAAAGTACCATCGTTGGCTGGTGCAACGCCACTCGAAGTAAGTGTACGGATGGTTGTTGTATACATGCCGTAACTAATCTTCTTGCGGCATAAACGTAAGTTGGAAGATTCTTGCTTCTTCTGGCTGCGCGACTCTTGCTTCTTCTTCTTGTTATTACGCAATTCCTGCAAGGCTTCATGTTCCTCTAAAGCCTGTTGAACCAAGATGTTGCAACCATTCGTCCCATTATCAAGTAGCCAAAGCGAGTTAATAGCAGCTATTTGTATTCTCTTCCTTGTACCTGACCTTTCTTCTTCACTGTTTTTGGGAGTGTAAACTCGCATCACACAGATAGGAAGAAGAAGAAGTTGTATCCAGAAGGTAATCTCTCTAGGCGAAGCAATAACTCTTTGAATTGCAGCATTGAAAGTTTTAGAGAAAGAGAGCTTACAATTTGTTGGCACAATGGATACTGTAGTGATATTGCACTGCAGTACTTTATCTAGCAGTTCCAAACTCAAACAAGGAGGAGCATCACGAGCAGTTACATCATCAGATGAGCTGACAGCCACAAGCGGTTCTGATGGGCATGGAATACCGTGGATCAAGAAACTAGCACCCCTACCATTGAAGGGTCCTTGAATTGTTTCTCATGTGTGCTTGCAAGAGATTCTCCATTTGTGCAAACGCAGCAATCAACACAAATCCACATCTTCATCTCGTGATGAGACCTCCTCCCATGCTTTGTAAACTCTATTTTCTCCTCGAACCTCGCTACGACTCACGGCTTGTTTCTCTTCGGTAGGGTAATGTTGATCCCCGAGATGAGTAAGCAACGAACCCTCCTTGTATCCGCTCCTGCGAACCCCATTCTTGCAGCCATCAAATCCAAATAAAGGACATCGATAGCTTACCACTTCGTCTGCTGAAGAGGAAGATTGCGGGGGGTTGAGATGCCGAACCACGAGTGGAAACCATGTCAGTCGAAACCCCAACCAAAAGAGCAAACCCTAAAAGTCGGGAGATGCGAATGACAAAACTAGGGTGTCATTCACTAGCTGGAAAAAAAAAGAGAGTATAAAGATGAAACAATCGACAACAATGGAGGTAGCACGTAGAACAGATTGATCAAAAATCCGACCTCCTACGGCAAGAATCTCCAAATCGCCAAATCGCTCATGAGCGGGAAAAACGGCTCTCAACTAAGATAAAATAAAAACGGTTCTAATTTTCGTTTTTTTTTTTTTTAACTTTTTTTTTTTAACTTTTTTTTTTTTTTGAGACAAGAGAAAAATAAAATACAAATAAGATAAAATAAAACCGTAAGTACAAAGGCCATGGTGTAAGTACTTTACCACTTGATTCTTCACAACTTATATGTCTTGATATCATAAACTTCTCGAACTCTCATCTTTGATAATTTTCGCTCTTGTACATAAAGTCTTCAACTTGTAAAATTCCGCTCCTTGTCTTGTTGCTTTACTTGAATCTGAAATCTGCTCAATTTTGTACCGTTGCTTGTAAACCTCGAACGTGTTCAACTTTCCTTCAAATTTGTGATGCTCCTCTTGTTGATGATGATGGTGTTTCTATGGACCTGTTGGTGTAGAGAGAGATAAGGTGGATGGTGCTAACTGCGAACAAGATTACAAGTGGTATGTAAGTTAGCAATTCGATGTCACCAACATGGTTGATAAAAATAGCACTCAAGAGATCAAAATAGTTCTTCTATGGTGGGAGGTTGGGCAGCTCACCATTCTTCCCGGAATTTACGTACGGTGACACACACTCTAAAAGCACATATTTAGACAGGTACAAAGAATTGAAGGTCGGTGTCTCACATTATGTAACATGGGTAGTCTCCACTATAGGGGATCACTACTCTAATACCGAATTCAGTCTGCACCTTATTTGCCACCGGCATGGTTAAATCCAACTTTAACTCTCATACAATTAAGAAACCCGATCATGTTCTCTGTCATCTCTAAGTTCAGTCACTATTATGAGATTCTCGATGTAATCTTAGCGACATGTATACTATGTGACTCTAAACTAACTACAAGTTGGAGTTTTTATTCTTACACAAAAGTTGAAAAATTTGAAAAATTTACAACGCAAATGCTTAACCACTCCCCCACACTTAAACTTTACATTGTCCTCAATGTAAATTGAATCGTCCAAAGAAAGTCAAGGTGGGAAATCTTATAACAATATGCGAAAAGAAAAAGCTAAAAACAAGAAAAGAAAAATTAAAAGATAAGAGATACAAAACCTATGGGTTGCCTCCCATGTAACGCTTGGTTTAAAGTCGTCAGCCCGACTATATCCTTGCAAAAGTCATTCCCCATACACCAATAACCTGAAAAGTTGAGGATCCTTCCATAGAACTTGTTTTGGAAACACTAGTTTCACACAAATATTAGTACAATAAAGCAAAAGTGAAGCTATGAACCGATAAAAGCTTCCCCCACACTTATTCTTGTCCACACTTGGGAGTGTATAAAGAATATAGAAGTCGTACTTCCACGCTTCTTGTTCCAAAACCTGCATAGTATGAGAATCAAGTATCTCTAATGGAGGATATCGCGAAACAAAGTCATCCAACAATATTCTCGAAGCACATACATTCAAACCAATAAGAGGTAAAGGAGAAGAAACAATAGGCAACGGGTTAGACAAACCTTGCACAATCTCTTGTATTACGGAATCCTCTTCATCCTTGAAAAACTCAAGCGAATTATTCACCTCTTGTATATCATGGTCCTCTATCAAACCTTGCAACCATTCTTCGTCCGTTTCGCCTTAACCAAAGTCTCGACATTAACATTATCATTACAATCATTTCCAAGCTCAATTGGGTCTTCCACAATATTGGTCATACCGGTCTCATTCTCAACACACTCCTTTTTGTTGTAAGGCACATACTCTTTTGCGGATCCAAATTTTATTATAAGAAACTTTTTTAGAACACTCGAAAATGCATCATCCTCAAGCTCCACCCTTTGAATAGGCTCTTGATCATTATTAAGATCAATGCTTGAGTAATCTACACAAGTGTCGACATATTCCTCTTCGTATTCATCTTGATCCCAAAAAGACTCCATTGTACACTCCTCGGAGATGTCACCATGAGTTGTTTCAAGCAATGTATCATAATCACCGTCACTATCATAGTCAACATAAGATTGGTCCTCGCTGAATTTAGTGTTGCTAATCTCGAACTCATCCTTTTGAATAGGTGAATGATCATTATTACGATCAAGAGTTGAGTTAGCCACACAATTATCAACAAAAGTGCCCAAAGATTGGCCTTTTTCAACATTAGTATCAATCAAATATTCATCACAAACCATATGCACATTAGAATTATCCATATCTTCCTTGCATTGATCAATGCCTCTTCGCAAGCTAGCGATACCTTCACGAAGTTCTTGGAGTTGCTCGTTTGTAGTCTCTTTAGCTTTTTGAAATTCCTCTTGTAAAAAGTTGGAAACTTTGTCTATAAAATTAGAGACCTTTTGTTCACGAGCATAAGAATCCTCCCATCCTTGTGGTTGTTCACACACATACCCGCCATAAGGTTGTTGAGGAAAACCATAAGGTTCCATGGAATATTGGTCATAACCAATGAATTGGTTTTGATTATACCCCTGGAATTGGTAGTTATCATATTGTTGAGGTTGTTGAAAACCGTATCCATCCATGTAGAATGCTCCTTCCATGAGAAACAAGCACCTGAAATAAAATTCTCAAACCAAGGTTAAAACCCAGAAAATAAGAAAAAGTAAAACAAAACTAAAAACAAAAATAAGAACCCAAAAACAATTGACAACCGCTGCCTCCCCGGCAGCGGCGCCAAAATTTGATCGCTGTCGTAAGCGTCAAAAATAAATTACACTTTCTTACTACTCAAAATATATTATGAAGCAAGGGCAAGAAAGGATCGTTCCCACAGAGAGGTCTAGGTTGTCAAATTGTTTCGGTATCTTATAAGTAACACGGGGGATTTTCTGATTGTGTAAATAAAAATAAACAAAAAAGCAAAATAATAAAAAGTAAACACGTAAATCAAGGATGTGAAAGTATTGGTCATGGATTTCGTTTTCAATCACAAACATGTTTTCAACACAATAGCTAGAATTGATATTTTAATCTCAACTTTTATCAAAGGCCCTAGAATACCTTGATCGCAAGAATATCCCGCTAATCTCCTCTTGTCATCAACAAACACATTAAAAGATGCGAATATGAATTCTACCTAAAGGAACAACCTAACGTGTAAAAGCACTAATCAAGTTTAATTCCCTAGATGCATTAGGTTCTATGAAATCAGGCCAATCAAAGCAATCGAATGTGTAAAAGCACTAATCCGATTTAACAAAGGTTATGTTTCACATATGATCATAAGAATATATCACTACAAACTATAATCATATTTATGCTACTTGCAATCAGGAATTAACAACTATTTCGTATTGAAAACCCTAACCTAGCAATAAAGATGAAAGCAAACTCAATCGATTCGCGACTCGACTAAACAAGCATTCAAATCATGTAACAATATTAATTGTGAATCATAGACGATAATATGAGAGAAAACTAATTTATTGAACAAAAACTCATGTTTGGAAATCCAACTAATCCATAACCAAAAGAAAACTCTAGCTCATATTCATGGAGTTCATAACAAGAAGAAAGAGAAAAACTATCATGTTGTAAACCCTAGAACAAAAGTAGTGGCAAAAAGATAATCCCAAAGTTGTAGAAGACTTTTCCTTTTTATAGCTTTTCCTCTCTTCCAAAACTAGGTCAAGCCCCAAGGGTCCAATAGATAGAAGTCCACCAAGCCCATATGTGAGGAAAACCCATGTGAAAATATGTCCCAAAATAGGTCGACGTAAAACTGGTATTGTGGCCGGAATTTGGCCGGAAAAGTCGCCGGAAAGTATCTCAGGTGACCGGCAAAGTCCGCCCGGTCACCAGTCAACGAGTCAACTCGGTCAAAGGTCACTGAGTCAAACCGAGTCAAACGAATCGGTGAGTCAGAACGAGTTAAGGTGAGTCAGGCGAGTTAAGATGAGTCAGGGTCTAACTGGCATAGGCCTAGGCCATATTGCACAGGCCATAAATTGTGGTGCACAATCATTGTGCTCAGCTTCATGCAGCTGCACAGCAGCCATTTCTCACTAATTTGAGTCCATCCCTGCACTGCACCAGCATCCGACTTCAGTTCCTGCAGCTCTTGTAAGCCATCCTTCATTGCTTGCTTCCCTGCAATCACCATCATATCTGTCTCGCAACCCTGCAACACCAGCTTCTCTTTCCACTCTCATCACCAAAACCTTCCCTACATTCATGCCATTTCAACTCAATCCTACACTTGCAATTCCAGTGGCCAATTGCACCACCAAGCACAACATACTCAGGCCACCTAATTCATTTTTGGTATACAGCTCACTAGCTAAACTCTGTAATCTCAAACCATTCACAGTCCAATGCCACCAGTTCATCTCAGTTAACATCCAGTTGCCATCTCAACTTCAGCTCACAACCTTCCAGCCTTGCCTTTGCTCGACTTAGACACACTCACATCACCAACTGCAAAACATCCAACCAACTCTAAAGCACACACAACAACATATCTCTGTACCTCCTTTGCAGTCACTCCAGCTTAGTGCATCACACTGTATCATTAACACCTGCAATTCCCTGTAATATCAGTGGAGACTTAGCCTTCTCGTGCACCACCAAGACCTCCATTGCACCTGCAACAACTCAAAAGCCTCAAACCATCTCACTGAAACAGCCAACAACACTTGCACTGCAATATCAACCACCAGCTACCACCTGCAGTTTCAGCTCATAACCACCATGACCCTCTCCATTGAGTCTTTATCCATTTCAATTCAGCTCAACAAACCCATAATAACACTCAGATTCAGGAACCCTTCAAGCATAGCTGCAGCAACATGTCTTTCTCAATCTCAGCTCAGTTCCAACTTCCATCAGACAATCACCACAACAGCTGCATCTTCTTGTTTTGTAATTGCATCAGTGCCTGCACAGACTCGAGCTCCATCACCTTATCACATAATCCCAACAGCACCAGTTCACTGCCATCTTCTCTGTGAGCTTCATCCCAGCCATACTAACACCATTACCTCAACATCAATCCTCATTTTCTTTCAGCTCCACATATTCCCCATTAGCTGTAGCTGCAGAACTGCTCATCTCTAGCCTGATGTTCAGGCAATAAGCTTGACCAAATCCGTTGCAGCCTCCCTGTAAACCTAATGCATTCATCTAATCAACATCCTGCCATCATTCCACAATTACCCAAATCTCCAGCCAGGTCTTGACCACAATACCTGCCAAACAACAAACCACCATCTTATTCCCATCTGAGACTGCAATCCATTAAATCTTCACCACCAGCACTTTTTCATCCATAATTACCACCAGAAACTCGATCTCGAGACAAACCCATTTCAACACCAGCAGCCGCTTCCTTCAATTTCTGTTCAAACCCATCTCAGTCACAGCTACACAATTTCTTCAACCTCAAACACACGGAAACCCTAATATTCAATTTCTTGCAGTGCTTCTCTATCTCAGGCATACCCCTCTTTAATCTTCACCAGCAACATCATCTTTTCTGGTTTCACTCAATCAATCAGCAATTCAAGAACCATAGATTCAATCCATCTAAATCTTCTCGTTCTTCTCCGTATCAAAACCACTCCCAGATTCAACACATGAGATCCCCTTTCTCTCTTATTCACAGTAAATTCTTCATCTCTGTAACATCTTCCATGTCTCATCGGTGATGAACTAAACCCAATTTGTCTCGTCGTTACAACAGCCATCTCTCCTCTCACAAATTTTGATCATCACTTATTTCTCTTTTCTTTCTCAATTTCGGGTGTAGCTCTGTCCTCTCTAAATTTCAGATAGAAGTAATGAAGAGAACAAATCTCGATTAAGGGTTATGTACTGAAACTGGCACAGCTATAGGCACCCAGTTTCTCAGATAAGGACTGCCCACAATTCATTTGGCCTGTCAATTTCGGGAAACCGACAATTCATTATTCGCTCCTTTGTGCGCATCCTTCGCTGGTTCCAATTGCAACTCGCATGCGAATTGATCTTTTTGCGCTTTTCGCTTTAAATGAGTGATTTCTCCTCCTTTTGCTCCATGCGACTCCGAGTACCTAATAACTCAAAAACACGCGTAAAGTACATAATTCACAAGAAAAATAGCAAAGAAAGCGTAACTACTAAATAGTAAATTAGGTGTTTTAGACACCTATCAGTTAATAACATAACATTATGTGCAAATGCTGCTAGGTTGTCTTGCATAAGAGAATTTCTGTCATTTTATGACTCCAGCATTGGTAATGGCTTTAACACCTCTTCTTAAAGGAAAAGATAGATCAATATTAACACACACTATGACTGGGATACTTCCAACCGGAATTGCATCTCCATGTTCAATTTTTGTAACTTCTCCTATTACTTCTCATATTTTTGTGATAGCTGCAACATTTATGCGCTCAGGAAGGAGATACTTTAGTTGAATCCAAAACTGCTGAAACCCCCAATGCTTCTCTGTGTACACCATATCTGCAATATAATCATGAACTACTAACAGGTGGTTGTTTATGCTCCATGGTCTCTTCTCAATAACTTGATTCAAAAGGATCCAGGTGTTGAACTTAAAGATCGTGATGTTTGGCTCTACTTCAACAATTTTTAGATCTTCAAGATTCATGAAAGGCCAAGTAAACTTAATAAACTTCTCAACCATGTCATATATATCTCATACGTCCTTCAATGATCACTTTGCCTATGGCCTAGCTTGCCAGTTGGAGATTTCTTCTTCTTCATTATTAGATTCATTTTGAAAAATAACTACCTCATTGGAATCTCCAAGTTTCAAAGTTGTTAGCTTGAACTTTTTAACTATGTCGCTAACTTGGTTAGAGCTTCCTGCCTCCATGTTGAGAATAGTTTTAGGGTTTCCATAACAAGAATGCGATGAGAAATAAGGTTTGTTTGAAGGAGCTTTCGGATTTGGTTTGAGAGAGTATATTGGATATGAATTGGTGAATATTTTTAGAGTTTTATCATGGTAACAAATTAGTAATAAAATCTCTTCCAGTTAGGTAAGTATACCAATTTGTAAAAGTCAAGCCGAGAAGGACTGAGTAACAAACTTTCCGCTTATAGCTCAATTTTTGAAAGGATGGAATAGCGGGATACGTTATGGATCAGACTCACTGAGTTGAAACTGAGGAAAGAAACCCTCCACCATACACCATTGTTATCAGAGACACCTATACAGACAAAATCTGTAGCAAGCGCTTTATGACATACTCTACAAACGCTTGGATCACACCAAACAAAAAGGCAAATCCATATGAGATAACTCAAGCTGCATATACATATTGGAGAAAATGAAGTTAGTAACTCATGATCTTAAAATCAATTAAAAACAAATATTGAGATTAGATAAAAATCTTGAAATAAAACGAAAATTTAAAGAGCCATGTGAAGAATATAGATAAAAGCTAATGATTTGATTCCTAAAACTTCAAAGATGAGAGAAATCATAGGGAATGATTAGAATAGGAAGGAAAAATTAAAACTGAGTTGACTCATTCAGTCGCACGATTCGCAGAGCTCTGAGTTCATCTCCCTCTTTATGTTAATTGGGGGTCTAAAATCCTACGTGTCATGAAAAACAAAAAGATTCACCCTCTATTGGAGATGCTCTAAATTACCTCATTAAAATTGAAGTTTAAAGGATACGCAATGATGGAGAATCATCATTTCACCAATTGGGATCATGGTAACATGACAATTCGAGTACATCATAATGACACATAAAAGATACAAAATATAATGTATCCCAATTTCGAAATACAACAGTTGTACAAAATAGTTGATCAAAGAGATAGATGTTGTAATCCAAACAATACTCTTCTCATTAAATTGCAACCATTTAAAAATTTCTTCTTCATTAAGATATAGTCCTTCATAAAAGGAATAATTGATCGCTGTCATAAGCGTCAAAAATAATTTCACTTTCTTACTCACTAAATATAAATGAAGTACAAGGCAAGGAAGAGTTCGTTTCCAAAGAGAGGCAATTGTTGTTATGCGATTTTCAGTTTCTAAGGTAACCAAGGGGGGATGTTTGTTGTTTTAGCGAAATACTAAAGTAAAAATAAAATAAAGCAAAGCAAATAATTGGAATAATCAATAAGGAGAAGATATTGGTCACGGGATAGTATCATTCACAAACATGTATTTTCATCAATGATTAGAATTGGTATTTTAATCTCTCATTTACTAATAGTCCTAGGATACCTTGATCGCAAGTATATCCCGCTAATTCCCTGTTTTCATCACAACCACATTAAAAGATGCATATGTGAATTCTTCCAAGAAAGCAACCTAAAGTGTAAAAGCACAATTAGATTTAACTCCCTAAAAGCAATAAGTTCTATGGAATAAGACTAATCAATGCAAACGAATGTGTAAAAGCACTAATCGTTTTAACAAAAGTTATGATTCACTTGTGACTAGTAGGATATATCACTACAAGCACTACCCACAATTATGCTACTTAGAATCAGGGATAAACAACTTTTTCGTATTGAAAACCCAAATATAGCTCTAGAGATGAATGTAAATCGGATTGATTCCGGACTCAACCAAACAAACTATCAAATCATATAGCACTATTAATTGTGAACCACAAACAATAAAATATTGAGACAAAACTAATTCATTGAATCATATAACATATTGAGAAATCAACTTTATCCCTTAACCAATAATAATTGTTTAGCTACTCATAGCTATGGAGTTCATCATAAAAATATTAATTGAAAAGAAGAAGATGAACAAAAGCAAACCCTAGAAGCGTAAACAAAACCGGCTCTCCAAAGTTCCAAGAAAAATATGTGATATCCCAAAAGTTGTAGAAGTCTTTCCTTTAAATAGCTCTCTTGTTTCCAAAATTAGGTCTAATCTTCAAAGGTCCAAAAGAAAGAAGTCCACCAAGCCCATGTGTGAGAAAAACCCATGTAAAAACTTTGTCCAAAAACGGTCGCCGGAAAACTGGTATTATGGCCGGAAATCGGCCGGAAGGGTCGCCGGAAAATAGCTCAGGTGACCGGCAAAGTCCACCCGGTCACCGGTCAACAAGTCGGATCGGCCAGGTCAACTCAGCCAACTCACTGAGTCAAACCGGGTCATCAGGTGAATCAGGATCATGAGTCAGACCCGAGTCAGCTGTGCATGAGAGCTAACTGGGCTGACTTTGTTCTAGCCTTATAGGCCATTGCACAGGCCTGAACTTGTGTTGCATAATCATTGTGCATCACCATCCATGATGGCTATACCTTCTGTAGCTTTCACAACATATTACCATCAACCGGTTCAGCCAATACAAACCAATCCATCAGTTGTAGCTTCTCTAAACCCACATGTTACCATTTTGAATTCAGTCTCAGCTGCACCTGTAGCTTCATAACAACAATGCAATTCCATCTCAGGCAATCACTAATTTTACAGTTTAAACTCCACCATTTCTTTCTCAACTGCAACATCCTTCACCAATCGTATGATTCCCCTTCACCGTATTCTCGACCTCGAAAGATCACACCGCAACACACGACTGCAAGTCATATGCAACCAAAAACAAAGATCGCACACCAGATCCGGCACTATGCTTGTAACACCTTCCATGCTCACAACAACACCATCACCTGTAGCTTCATACTGCCTAGCCATTTCAACACAACAGCTTTTTTAAAAGCTCAAATACCACCTGCAATTCAAATCCATACGCACAAGTCACCACTGCATCAATCCATTGTGTCGCAGCACCAGAAACCAATACCACTAGGGGTGTTCATGGTCGGTTTTGGTTCGGTTTCAAGCCAAACCAAAACCGAAACCAATACTATCGGTTTCTAAAAATTGAAACCAAACCGATCCATTAACCATTGGTGAGGTTTCCAAATGGTTCCAAATGGTTTCGGTTTTTCCCCGGTGGTTTTTGGTTAACCAATAACTATGTCAAACCAAAAAAAAAAAAATTACACTAATTTACAGAAAAAAATAGTATTGGTTTACAAAAATTTACAGACAAAAAATAAATAAAATGAATATCAAGAGTAGTTAAAGCTTACTCTAAATCTAGAGATCAAAAGAAGATTTAACTAATGGCAGTGACATCTCTAATAAAAATTTAATCAATGATTTTTTTTTATCAATATTCGGTTAACCATTGGTTATTGGTTCGGTTTCTCTATCATACCAAAACCAAACCATTAATCTCGGTTTTCATCTTTTCTAAACCAAAACCAACCATTAGTTAATGGTTCGGTTCGGTTTCCCCCTAATCGGTTTGGTTTGGTTCGGTTTCTCGGTTAACCAGTAACCATGAACACCCCTAAATACCACAAAACCCATTTCTGACCATCACCTGTGACCTAGGCATCTAAATAACATCACAACCTACTAACTTCATCTACATCCATCAAATCTCGCCTGTAAAACACATTTCATCCATATATCAGCATCAACATCTTCAACTCCACCTTGGCATGCAGCATCAGTCAGCTCTATTGACAACCATACATCTCCTATCAATTCAAATTTCGGACAATCGGTACTTCATTTCATCACAAATCAACTGTACCAAAGATCTTGCCGCAACTTTCATCCAAACAATCCGAGAGACCACTGGTCCATTGCAACAAAGATCACAAAACTCCACGTTCCATCGACTACCACAACCCATCTAAACCTTGAGCTCAAGTCTGAACCCTAACCTGCACCTGTAAGCCTCAAACATCAACTATACCAGCTTCTCTGCCATTAACTAACAACTACACATTCTTAGCTTCTCTATCTTGCAGATCTCCATGTACTCCTGTCACACAGCATCACCTTGGCCATTCCTTGTGCATCATTCACATTCTTGTAGTTCCCTGCTGCTGCAACATCCAGCCTGCAACTCATTGCCAATCAACACCATCTGGATTTGCATCATCACTAAGACCTTCACTTTCTACTTCAGCTGCAATCCCAAATTTCCAGCTTCAATCTTCAATTTCTTCAAAGTCACAGAAGCAAGCCCTAAATCTGTTCTTCAAGAGCACCAACACAACAAATTCCCATATTAACTCCACCATCTTCTCCCTGTAATTCACAATAGAGATAGACCCGTTGAACCCTAACCTGTAAATCTCATTATCGTCTCAGATCCAATCACCTCTGTACTCTCAAAACCATACATAGTCACAGCTCAAACCCACGACTGTGTGCATTTCTTGGCTTTAGTTCTCTTTAATTTCTCTCTGAAATCGAGTTCTCTCAAAACCCATCTTCAATTTCATCTTCTCTTCTTCTAATTCAGCCGAATTCATCCACTGATACCACCAGCAGAACAACCACAACCCTAGTTTATAGATCAGAAGCAGCTCTGTCACTCGTATTTCCCTTTCATCTTCATCTTCGATTTCTTCCCTCAATCTCTGATTCTCTCTGAATTCATTTCTCAATCTCCTCGCAAAGTAGCACTAGTCTTCAGTTCTAATGGAGTCACCATCTCGATTTCAGGCAGCAGTAGGTAATGAGAAGAGAAGAAAACTTCTCTTGAATTTAGGGCTTGTAATGATATAAAATGATATAGGCACCCAGTACATCAGTATAAGGGCCATCTTAGCTTGCTTGGCCTGTCAGTTTCAGATTACCGACAGCCCATTCGCTTTCTTGCTCAAAGTGATTGATTTCTCTTTCTTTTGCTCATAATGACTCCATTGCACCTGATAAACTCAAAAGTCACACATAAGATACATAATTTACATGAAAACTCGCAAAGAAAGCGTAAATACTAGATATAAAATTAGGTGTTTTACAACACCTATCAATTATCTGCTCCAAATATCATCATAATTACAACCCATTTCAGTAGCCATTGATCAACTCGTAGGAATCTTGATCATCGTCACACCAGATTTGATCATCTCCAAAAATATACTTGAATATATCATTAGACTCCATTAGAAAACCCAAAGGGGAATAATAAATCGTTGCAATTGTGAATCCAAACATCATATGACAAGGAATTGTCATAGAAATAGCATTTATTGAAAACATAAAGGAATACAGAAAATAATACCCTAGTTTCGCAAAAAAAATGTGATTGTATTTATGTAAACAAAATCTAGTAAATATAATACTATGTAGATTTGCTCGGAAGATATGAAATTTATATCTAAGCGCGACTAAATCTAGCTAGATTTAGGGTGAAGAAGATGAAGCAAAAATATGATTAATTTTTTGGGAAAAATGGTTTTGACGGAGAGAAAAAGAGAGAAACTAATTGAACATCATCAAATTTGAGAAATCTCTTAGATTAAGAAATCATCTTTTTTTGTTTTAACCTTTATCTCATTCCTAAAAGGCATATATCACAAAACATCATCTTGGAATATAAGTTTTGCCTATCTAATGGGACTACAAAAATTCCAAACTCCACTTTTATATAGGAGATGTGGGAGTATTTTGAAGCGTTATTACTTGTTAGGAACAGAGACCATGCATCTTTACCTCAAGGTTTAGGCCTTGGCCATCTGAACATTACTTATTCGAGATTCAAAATACATATCGACTATAAATACAACACGATGTTGTGTGGTCAAGTTTTGTATAGCTTTGACGTTCAAATAATAAGAACTAGAAAATTTGTATATGAATCGAGTATTTTGATCTACCTCTCTTTTAAAGAGGAGAAAAGAACACCCTACAATTTCCATCATCTTCTTGCTTAAATATAGTTGTTTTGGTCTAGGTCCGAACAAGGATCTGTAGTTTTTTTATATGTTTTACTCGTTTAATTTATAATTTAAATTTGATTTGTTTGTTTTTGGTGATTAGGGACACAGTTCTTTGTTATTTATGAGATCCTTTCTTTATTTTTATTTTATGATGATTGTCTCTTCGCTCTAAAACCGACTCTTTAGATTTTTCATGATGCTTGTTCGCTTATTATTCTCGATTTATCAAGAACATGAACAATTTTACTTGGCCTGCTTTAGAGTCATTTCAACAAGATGGATTTAGGGCATCTGGGTTCGTTGGGTTCTACAAAAGATTTTACACTGCAAATGTTGAAAATTAATGCCTGATGCAAATGTTGGAGTTAAAAAGTCATGCATGCCTGCTAGAAATGCTCAAGTTCGGGTGATACACTAATATAACGAATTGGAAGCTCAACAACAAACGAGTCGTCAAATGCATGCCCGAATCAAATGTTGTGGTCCTAGAGGCTACAGGCAGTGCTTCGGAAGAGACTATCAAAAAATGACTTACTTTCTTTGATGAACCACCTGTAGAGAATAAAGTCTTGGGTGAAACACAAATACCTGAGAATGAGACAAATTTTATAAATTATGTATACTACATAGAAGGGTGGGATCATAAAATATTAATTGCCGATGATATATTTTTACTCTTAGTAGCTATTGAAATTTCCACTGATAATGATGGTATTGAACCACACTCCATATAGGAATATCGACAAAAAAATGATTGACCTAAATGGAAAGTGGAAATCAAGCTGAAAAAGATTCTCTCACTAAACACAATGTTTTCGGGCTCGTGATCCAAACACTAAATAATGTGAATCATCAATATTATAAATGAGCATTTTGGGTCGTAACCCGTCAAAATTAATCAAGTTCTTTTACTTCACAAATATGAATTAAAGTATACTACTAAAAACAAGTTCGTTCCCTTGGACGATATGGGTTGTTATTTTTTTTTTCAAAAACTTGTATAACACGGGTTTTTGATTTTGGTTTAAAGTTATGCTATACTAAAGTAAAAAAGTTATGCGGGTAAGTAGAGAATATCAGAATAAGAAGTTGGTTAAGGAGTTCGCCATTCGTTACTACACATGTCATTCAATCGGGAATTAGCATCATCACTCAACTTCTAATGTTATCAATAACCCTAAAGTATCCACAATCACTGGCATACTTTATTATGTCGCCACAAGTCAACAAACACCATAATCGATAACATGCGAGAAAAAAGAATTTCACTGAGTATTATTCAGAATGACTGGTCGTAAAGGGCACGTAAATCGTTCATCTGGCTGAAAGTGAAAGTCTCTAAAGTGGCAAATTGCTTTTGAAACCAATGAACTTGGGTAAGATAAAGGAGGGTGAAATTTCGTATGTAGGGGTAAAATCCGGAGATCTACGAAGGAATGACAAAAGCTAAGGTAAACAAGTTGTTGTTCCAGTGGGCTGGCATTCACTCTTTGTCCCAACAACAACATCAAGAGCAATTTAGGAATGGTACGCTCATATAAATAGATTACTTCGTTTTGGTGGTAGGAGGTGTCGCTTTCGAGACTCTTGGTAGGCATTACTATGCTCTTACAACTCCAAGACAATTTAATAGAAAAACAAATTCTAGTCATTTATGCGACTATTAATGGATGATGGAAAAACCAACTAGCTCGGATGCTCAAAAACATCGTAAGAGAAGTCGTCCTGACAAGCGGCTATTTCGGACATACGAGGAAAGTTTTTGATAGAAAAAAAAAAGTGAGACTCGTGATGTTAAAGGAATTGATCAGAAAGGCTCCGATATAATCCTTTTTCTTGGTATATCACACCTTTCCGAAAAGAATCTTATACATGACATTAACTACTTTGTTTGGCACAAACACCCATTGTTACGAAAAACATTGAAAACAGATAAGAAATCCATGCTCTTTGTGGGAACAAATCCCTACTTGCTACTCAACTTGCTTTTTTAAAAAATTATAGGAAATATTTTGGTCTGTTGAGCAAATTACTTAGTCTAATTATAAATCTTTGTTAGTACCTAAAATTTAATTCTTGGGTAAACAATGTATTGTGGAATTACTTTCTTTAGGTTCGAAAATTCAAAAGACAATGGTCGTTCATGTCATGCTTCGTTCACAAAGAGATAAGATAGGCTGGTCTAAGTTGGGAGGAAACATAGAAATTTGAGGAAATCAGTGGTGATGAATTTGGTGTGTAAGGTTGTCGAACTATGGAAAATTAGAGTTTCAGAATGATAAGCATGTTCTCTTCTGATTTTTCTGAATAAACGATAGAGTTTATATGTAATTCTGACGGACACACAATGTTTCTTCATAAGTAGTGGAGGTAGTGAAGGGATGGAGAAGCAAAGATCGTGAAGATAATGATAAATTCATGTCCGCCATACTAGGAAAGCTTCTAGACTATCACTTCATCACTCATTTAAACCACTCTTAACCATCATCACTACTTATAGCTTGTTACTTCCTCATCATGGGGTGTTTCCACGCCGCATGTTGTTGTAAACTACCAGATCAATACCCCATGATAATCCCCCCATGTTACATGTTTTGATTTCTCATGGGAATTAGTGGAGTCATGGACTACCTCTTGTCTTGGCTAGGCCATAATCGTCATGTTAGCTCTCAAACAGGCTGACCAAGTCTTGTTGTAGTCTCTGGACAACTTTGTATTTTAGTAAGTATGATAATAGATTATATCACCATAGTTTGAATATTTTATGGTTTGAGACTCTTTCGTAAAATATTTAAGACTCGGGTTTAAGGAGATAACTCAGACTCAAAGCACGTGTGAGTAACAGAAAGTTCGTCGTACGATAGCACCACCAATATATTTTTACCGGCACAACCTATCTGTGGCATAGCCATGGCGTGCCTTGACATAGTGGTAGTATGCATGCACTGTGGCTGTGGCAGTGATCGTGGTGATAGCGCTAGCAAGGTTTCACGTCCATGGCCAAGCACTGGCGCTGGCAGCGTGTGTTGCTACCACAAACAAATGCTATTGCTTGCAGCAAGGTGACACGGCCATGACCAGGTGCTGGTGCCGGCAGCAGGGTACCACTGCTATGGCCAAGCGCTGGCACCGACAGTAGGGTGCCACGACCACGACCTGAATCTAGCGCCGACAGTA
Organism: Papaver armeniacum; assembly: GCA_023531295.1. Taxonomy (NCBI): domain Eukaryota; kingdom Viridiplantae; phylum Streptophyta; class Magnoliopsida; order Ranunculales; family Papaveraceae; genus Papaver; species Papaver armeniacum. The sequence goes on along the minus strand of JAJJWW010002037.1, from coordinate 138,596 downwards.
GGGCACTACGACATTGAGCTGGTAGTAAGGTGCCACGACCACGACCTAACATTAACAGCGAGGTGTCAGCAAGGTTCTGTGGCCAAGTGTTGAAGCTGGCAGCAAGATGCCAAGGGCATGGCTCTTGGCGCTGGCACTGGAAGCATGGTGCCACGGCCATGGCCTGACACATGCCGTGGCCGTGCTGAGGCAGCTAGTGTTGGTATCGACGTTTTGTCATCCTTCGCCGGACAGGCATGTGCACAAGCATGACTTGCACCATAGCATATTCTGACACTGTGGCATGCCTAGAGCTTCTCAATGTTGCGTGAGATCCAACATTGTCGTTGGTACTGGGTTGGCGTCATATTTGTCTGAGATGGTACTTGGATATTGGTTTCATTACGAAGAGAATAGAGTATTGTTGCTGCTCGGCTAAGAATCTGAGCTTGGAGATCATATATATAACATGTTTAAGGAATTCATCCGTGGATATACGCGACGTGAGACAATGTTCAATTCGACTCTAGTTGTTGGGGCTCGCCCGTGCGTCATGAAGGGAGGTTTTAGGTTGGAGAGAGCTTCCGTTTATATGTATATCGAACAAGTCCATGGAATTCAGCCGTGAAATTATTACAACTTTGAACAGGTTCAGTGTTTCTCTATACCGATGGCCAATCCATTTGTAATTGGAATGCGGTTGTCCTAAATTTGACTTCTCTTCTTGTACTTTTATCGTTATTTTAGTGCCAGTGTGTTCGTTTTTTGTTGGATCTGACTCGGCACGAGTTAACTGTCAGATCGTTTATTTTTTAGTTTTAGTCACATCTAACTTGCGACCTGATTCATACCTAATCCCTGAATCAGACCTGTTTGAGTCAGGGAGTAAAACGCTCCTGACTCATAGATCAAGCCACTGACTCATATATTTTTGAGTTTAGACGAGTCAAATCACTCAAAAAAAAAAAAAAAAACATATTTCAATGAATCAGATCAAGAGAAAACAAAAAAAAAAACACATGTTGTGTCAACTTTTTAATAGAATGTTGCCATTTGCCTTTCAAGTAAAAAAGTCGCCGGTTCAATCTAGAATCAATCACATACAAATTGCAAGCATGTGCATAAAACATGGGTTTTTACTAGTCCCGTCTCCTTAGAATTTAAGGATACAGAGGAGCCTATAGAAGATCCTGTTCAAGTAAGGTCGTAGATGCTAGCAGGAAAAGATGCTGAAGAAAATCTTGACAGCAGGAAGTGGTAGTAGGTTGCTGCACTCCCGCTGGCGTACGATAACAAATCGTTGTTCATCAACTACCAGTGTATCTTCAGCTGTCAATTCTATCCTACTCCGTTCCCTCAAAGAACACTATCTTGAAATCTCCAAAATTAAACCACCACCAGTAAGTAACTAAAACCCTAACCCCTTGATATTTATTATTTCCAAAAACCCTAACTTCTCACTGTTCCTCCCTTAAAAATATTTTCTTCTGTAGAAGGTAAATCCACCAAATTCATTCTCAGTTGTGAAAGGAGCATTTGAATCAACTGGCCCTGTTTTGAAAAGAGATTATGGTAATGAAGAGATTGTTGTATCTGTGATGAAATTGCCTAATATTATTCCTGGTGGTGGTGGTGGTGGTGGTGGTGGTGATTATGAGGAAGATGATATTAACCAGTTGTTACTTCATGTTGTTGTTTCAAAACCAAATAGAAAAGAATCAATGCATTTTGTATGTGAACTTTATCCAGATGCTATAGGAATCCATTCCGTATCACTTATACCAAAGACTCAAGCTTCTCAGTTGCTTGCTGCTCCAGATAAATATGCTGGACCTACTTTCCAGTATGTTGTTCTTTACCTTATTGTTCATCTTTCGTTTACTTCGCTTGCTTCATGATTTACTGCAACTTTGTGCATAATTTGAGGGAGAATATACTGTTTGAAATGATTGAAAAAAGGCATCAGGACTATATACGTATCGATGAAACGGAAGTGAGATGAATATTAGACCTAACAACAGACGGTGCAAGATATTTATTCAAACTAGTGTATTTAGTGAAACATCATCATCGCTATACTGTGAACAATGACATTACCTGTCTAAAGAAGAATGGTTCAGTTTTAGATTTATGCTAGTAAAACAATGCGTTAACCATTTTGCTAAAATTTTCTTCTCAAAATGGGTTAATTTTTAGTTTATAGGATAATTTTCTTCTCGAAATGGGTTAATTTTTAGTTTATAGGATACGCTGATTTGATGTTGAATGGTACAGCATGTAGGAAGTAACTTTGAATGGTAATTTTTTTCCCGTGAGGATTAGCTCTTGATAGCGTGCTTCTGGAAGATACCCACAAGTTTTCATTTGAATGCAAAAACTTTAACTTGTCCTGTTGCATCTACCTATGCTTTTGTTGGAATATGATTTCTCGGCCTTTTTCGATATATGTCTGTGTCTTTCTGGATTGAACTTGATAGAGTGTCTTCACCACCTAGGCTGGAACCATGTCGTATAGGATGCTTTTAGTTGCTTACAGGATCTTGGCAGATAGTAACTACTGCTAGTAGTGATTCGCTAATTTAAAAGAAATTCAGCAGTTCAGTCTTGTGTGCGTTGATCAGTAAAAAAAGTGGTGTGCTTAAATTTGAGGAGTGTGTGTGTGAAAATTGTGTGTGGTGGTATCATAACTGTGTTACACCATGTTGTAGAAGTATGGTAAATTATTTCATCTAAGTATTAGCTCTTGATGGGGTGCTTTTAGAAGATACACGTAATTTTCACTGTATGCAAAAACTTGACTTGTGCTGTTGCATCTACATGAAAATTCGTTAGAATATGATATTTTGACATTTTTTAATTCGAGTCCTTGTCTTTCTCTATTGAATTTGGGAAGTCATCACCATGTGGTGTCTGATACTTTTAATTGTTCACAGTATCTTGGCGGACAGTACTGCTAGTAGTGTTTCATTTTTTCTTGATTTTTTCAGCAGTTCAATCTTGTATGCATTGATCAGTAAGAAAACCGACGTGCTTAGTATATTAGTAGTTTATTTTATTTGTAAACTTGGGTGTGTGATGGTTTAAAAATTGAGTGTGCCAGTTACCAACTAGTCTACTTGGTTATTAATTTGTGCTTGCCATCACATTCGGTTCAGTTGAGAGGTCAAACTCTGATTGTAGGTGTGACATCTTTTAGTTCGCAACAACACGGGCATTTTATAGATTACAAAGTGGTGAGATGCTATACCAGCGTCTATGATGAACATGACCACGCAAGCATTTAGACCATGTGTTCTCAGATGTCATTCTTGGCTTGGCTGCATTTCGAACCTTGGAGGGTAGAAATTTACTTACATAAATCAAACTGTAGTTAAATATCGTTATCTCACAATTTCTTCTGTAAGTTCTGTACATATGATGCGACAAAACTGCGCTTTATCTAGGAAATGTAAGTCCTTCAATATTGTGTTGTTGTTTTCTGTGCAGAGAACTTGACCAAAAGATGAGAAACACACTGCACGGATACATAGAAGAGCGTGGTATAAACGAGAGTCTATTTTGCTTTCTCCAATCATGGCTCTATGTCAAGGATCATCGAAATGGACTGAAATGGTTTAAAGCAGTTGGAAGTTTCATTACCAAACCCAAATCAGCTCAAGATGTTCCTCAATGATTTATATAATTTTCAAAATAGAGAGCATGATTAGCCTCAGTCCTTGATTAAGTGCACACTGTAGTGTACAGGAAGAAATTGTATATTGCTTCTAATGATTGTTGCAACTTCATCGCTGAGAAGGTCTTCTTTTTCTTTCTTTTTGTGACTTCACTTTAACAGAAAGCTTAGTCACATTCTGATTTGTTTATGTATTGAAGAAATCCAAGAATAGGTAGAATCACACCTGTTAAAACCTCTCGAGCAATAGATTTTCATCGAACTACATCTTTCTTATTAGTCTTGTTACATGTATTGCTTTAGAGCACCAATGGTGAGGAAGAATGTTGGTTTGAATCATGTAGCCACATTGTGTTTGGTTTGAGTTTGACACTCATATTTTGGACATATTATTCAAATATTGGCTCTTGGAAACAAAATGCGTTATTTTGTCAGATACCAGATTGGAGTGCAGAAAATACTATAAAGGAGACTCAAACCATTCTGCAAAAACTCCCTCAAGCTCAGGTGCAGTATATTAACAGAAGATATAACTCTGCGGCAGACAACATAGCTAAGGAAGCACGAGCAAAGAATCTTCGGAATTTCTCAACCAAAATTCAGCTAAGGACTTCGCACTCTAGTGTGATGTCCAATATTTTTGAAAAAAAAGATATTACAAATCTTATGTACTTTTTTGCTTGATTAATATATTACTTTTTGCATCAAAAAAAAAAGAAACAAAATAACAGAAGAAATATAAAGAGGCAAATACTGTGTCTTTAAATTCCTCATGTAAACCGCATTATCGAACTCAGAATCAACAAGGGAGCTCAAAAATTCTCAAAAATAACCCCTTCGTGATATTGCCTTGTGGAAACTAATTTTTTCAATACATCTGATTTAGCTTCAAAAATTATAAGAACTTAAGCTATCACTATGTGTACGTTTAAAGTTAAAAAGCACTGTTCTGCAACAATCCTCTAACATCGAAATGAAGATCAGTCACCTTCAGATGAACAGAGCTGAGTAGCAAGCTCAACAACCCCCAACATGGAAGCATCATTCTGCAACAAACAGACCATTAACCTTGGTTACAGAAATATTGGTAGTAAAACAAATGGTTAATAATGATAAGACTAACAATGTTTATACCCCTCTGAATGCACACTGTCTATTGTAGTTCGCAGAAAATAAAAGCAAAAATTTAACACACCCAAAGGGATGTCAAATGTCCAGATACTGTGTATCAGTGCATGCGTTATCTCTGCAGCCAACTTACCAGATACAGAACATCATATGCTTTCTTGTAACTGTCAAGTGAGTTTTCAACATTGTCATTCCTACAAAAACAATTCTGGGGTCAATAACCCATACTAAACTATTTAAAAATACGATGAAAAACAAGTGAAAACTTCAACTTACAGGAATCCTACAGATATTCGATTTTCATAGTTTAAACCATCAGACATTCTCAGATCTCCAATATGATCCCCAAGGAGGAGGACATTGGTCCTCTTCTTTACTGCGGCAGTGTCTTCAGGTGGCCCATCAGTATCACCCAAATGGTCATGAACAGGTTCAGCCATATCGAGAGCATGCTCATTCTTGTTCATAACATGGATTGTTTTCCCTGTCATGTCACAAGAAACCAAGTAACTGACAGAGCGTGGCAATACAAGTAGTTCCAGTGGAAGAAACAAAACATTGGTGCATGACCACAAAGAAAATGCTCACATCAGGATGAGATAGGCTATTCTCTCTATACTGGTACATGTTGAGAAGTTCAGGATCAAAATTCCACTGGTAATCAACATAGGAGTAATCAAGTTTCTCACAACATGCTACTTAAAGGAAAATGATGTTCTATCATATTTAATATTTATTATCTTCTTCTGATGGTCAAGAAACCAACGATGGGATTGCTGCCATATTCAGCTAGATGAAGTGTCAACTACGACAATTTTCCTAAACACAATCTAAAATCTGGGTGAGCCAAGAAGGGTATACCTCTAGGTCATCAGCCGTATATCGATGAATTTAAAGGGATGTTACTTCAGTTGGGATGTGGATGCAAGCCAGGCAATCATAATTGCCTGGCGTATAATTGCTCAAGTAGCTAAAGCTAAGCTTTTAATGGACAGGCAAGCATATCCATGAAGCTGTAAAACAACAGCAGGGTTTGTTTTGGTCTTGTTTCAAAGTCCTATCAACTAGTAGGAAATACATTCAACCAACACCGAATACGACAGGGAATTCACTGGGCAGTTTCAATTAACATATAGACAACGAAAGCACAATAATCCAGATCTTTCAGATGTACTATAAAGGATGCTTTCATTGTAAACACACAGTTATTATAACATAATGACGAGTGATAAAAAACATACCTTTGAAAGACGTGAGGCGGCCACCTTGATCAAATACCATTCTATTTGCTACAACCTTGACATTTTTAAAAGACCTATGAAGTTTCTGCCGCAAGACCTGAAACAATAAAAAGAGGAGAATGATGTGACGAAGTATGCAAGCTACAAATCTAGCAGCAATGAGAAATTGTTTGTAGAAACAGAAAATCCCTAGATCATTTTGACGAAGCCAACCTCTTCAATGATGTCTGCAAGCCCTGCAGAGAATATAAGAACTGGCACTCCTTTCTCCTGCCAATTAATAAATCAAAAGAATATGAAAACTTGTGAAAAAATTCTAGTGATTGTGGTTTCACTAGTATAATACAAGATATGACACCCAAGTGGCGAAGTCCCTGAGCGAACATCACATAGATAAGAAATTATACAACCTTAAGTCACTCAACAGATAATGAAAGATCATATCCAACATATAGGTCATAACACTGTTTCCCAATTGAACACCTACCAGTCCAGCTTGACCGCAGTGTACACCTACCAGTCCAGCTTGACCGCAGTGTTTAAATGAGAACCACATCAACATTGAGTCTATTCACCAATTACCTCTGCTAACTTAAGCATGAGCCAGTTATTAAACTTGATGCATATGCATCCATGCCTCCGAACCCTTCTTACATGAAGGCCCCATATTTTCAAACAGTCGATGGTACATACTGCTAAACTATGTTAACAGTTCGGATCATATGACAGAAAGTTCCAAGCAAATGAGTTCTTTACCTCCAAAATCTCAAATAGTTCAACTACCCCCTCCCTAAAAGCTATGTTGTTTGCACTAGCTACAGACTTCTTTATGGCATCATAAGTAACACCTCCCTCGATAAGAAGAGAGTGTGTTTTCTCCCACCTGCAGTGATGAATGACGAATGTTATTAGCATCTTTACAATTGACAATCTCATACTCATCTTCATATATGTTTGATAACCTTGCTCATTATGGAATGACATTAATTCATATACATTGAGGGCGATTTTTATTTATTTTTTTTATCAGAATCGAGGGCGAACATTGTTGAATTAAAAGGATACATACCACTCTTCCATGAGCTTTGTTTTTTCTTCAATCGAGAGTGTAGGAGAGAACTCCAATGGATGATAATATCTAAATAATTCCTCCCTCTTGAGATCAAACTCTGGATTCTCCTGCTGCAATAAGCCATGACTGCCTAACCATGTTATTAGTGACCATTGAACAAAATTGTGGCAATACAGAATCCAACATTATCTTCAAACATTGAGAAAGAAAAACCTACTATTTCCTCGGCTCCCATCCACCCAATACCTCGTCAGCGTAGCATCAAAATCAGCAATTACCTGTTTATCATACATATAAGCATCAAAACATGTAAGAACTAAAAGTGAAAAATTTACTGAATAACAAAATCAAATAAGAAAAAGAGCGTAATGGGTGCGAACCTGGAGTTTTGCTGGACCAGCATTACGGATTGCAGCTTTCTTCTTGTTTAGAGAAATGGGTTCGTTGATCACAACATCTAAAGCATTAAAAGAAGTTGGTTTTTCCATTTCAACTCCAGTTCTGTAGCTACTCTTACAAGACCAAACCCTAGATAGACAAACACAAACCAAGCAAGAATCATAGATTAATATTAGTACTTATGCTCAACTGCAAGTAGTTATATGTATTAATGCAGCGATAACGAAAGAGAAAGACTTATTGAGTATGAAGAGAAATCAGACATTTTTATTACAGTAGTTGTTTGTCCTATGAATATTGATAGAAAAAGGAGAAGTATATTCCAAACCTGGTTTTGATGGGAAACGGAGGTAAACCTAGTTTAGAAAAGCTAGTAATGTTCCTGCAAGTTATTAGGTTAAATGTAGTGATGCTTTGGAGTCGGTGACTCATTACACAGGAATGGAAGTAGAGAGTAGGGAAAGTTTTTTGTTGTGCTCGAAACAAACGGCTAAAACTGCGAGACAGCTTATAAATAGAAGTCTCAAGTCTGGTTAGAGCACCGTGGGTTTATGGGTTATGAATGGACTTTGTCCGAACCATGGGTGTGGTGATACAATAAATCAGAAGCAGAAATGAGAAGCATACTCACGAAAAGTTAACTTAAAAGTTAACTTTTCGATTTCTGGAAGTCGTTTTGAAATTATCTATCCAAACCGACTTCTTATTTTGCAACCTCTAGAAATTAAAATATTATTTATGGATACGCATCCAAACACATTGTTTAAAGCAAGCATTGTGGCGCACTTTGGCTAGCCTAAAGCACTTTGGCTAACTCAGTCTTCCTTTGAATGTTTACAAAAAGGTATTTTTAGCACCTTTTTAGAAGGCGCAAGTGGGGATACTTTCAGTAATTGGAGGATACCCACGGTTATATAAGGTTAGATTTTGGCTAAGGGGATATTTTTTTTGAGATGAAATGTTAATAATATCCTTTTGTTACAGGGCCTACGACCCATGGATGTGCGGTCCAAATAGATTCATAGGGTTGTATATAAAGGAAACTATGTAATGCATCTACCCTAATCTCCTAATAAGATTGTTCTTCTCCTTCCTCTTATCTTTCCCCGTTTCCTCCATAATTCTCCCTAAAACACGTTATCATGCACGATGCTCTAACACGGAGCTAGATGAAATTGATTGATTATTTTTTTTCTACATAAAATAAAATCGGATAAGTTCGATTTACTTTCTCCCATATGTTTATCTTTTTTTTTATGTTTTTGGTGCTCTCTGTTTTTGATTGTGGTATTTTAGCATAATCAAATTGATTTAATCCTTATCTATGCAACTCCCATAATCAATTGAGCAATTATATTTATATGTTTATATTATATGTTTGTATGTCCGGAGGTAATCCTACTGGGAAAGAACTGAAGGTTCGTCTGTTCGGTATTCTCTGGGAAAAGTGGAGAAGGAAACGCATCTGTCCGATTTTGAATGTTTTCGACACATATGTCCGATTATGAACTATTTCGATTCATCTGTCCGGTTCTGGACTTTTTCGACCAATCTGTCCGATTCTGAACTTTTTCGACCAATCTGTCCGTTCCAACCCAGTCCGGTCCAGCCCAGCCCTATCCTGTTCCGTTCTGGTGGTTGTCCGTGCATGTCCGAGCAGGCACCAATTCTGCTTATGTGTAGATGGAACCAAAGCTTGGCATGAGGTATGTAACTATTTGTGGGTTTTAAGGTTGGATATTTGTTGGGTTTATTTGTTTGTTTTTAGAACATGCCTAGTTCTATTTTTCCATGTTGATCTTGGCCATTAAGAATTTTGGTCTTGTTATTTTGTTCTCTTGAGTATAATATTGGCTATAGTTGCATGTGGTCTATTGTTCAATTGGTTGTACCAACTTGATTACAGTGTATTCGTTTGGGGTTTAAAAGTACTTGAACACCATTATTGCGTACTTGATATTTTCTTCCCAAAATTTGAATGTTTTGTGGAATGTAGTCCACTTGCTCGACTATTAATCATCGCAGTTTCAAATGATATGTTCAAATAAAATCACATGTTTTCCAATTTTTTGTGGAAGAACTCACAAAAGATGATATGAGTCAGAAAATTTTCATTTCTCTACTTCATCTATGATACTAACGAACCAGTATATATTGAAGTATGACAACAAGAGAACTATCTTTAGTAATTTATTCAACCTAAAGTAATTGGTTGACATGTGTAGTGAGATTCTCTTGGCCTACTGAGATAAAGAAACTTCCCAAATTAAGCTAAATGTAGCAAAATTGAAAATGGAAAGAACCCTGAAGTAATAAGGGTTAGACGTACCGACTCATATAAAGCATGTGAAAAGGGACATATATATCATGAGACAAAAATGTATATTTTTTTCCAGCAGTAATGACACCAAAGTACAGGTATCAATTGAACACGGGGTGAAGCTAAGATGCAATTCTAGCTCACGCCAAAGAGTTAGGAATGAATCTTCTTATCGGCAATGGTACAAGAAATGTAATGCGGGTACCATAGTAACAACCAATTTCCATAGGAAGGTCATAATTAGACATCAACTTTAATGATAAGAAGAACTTTGCCTGGCCAATTGACTATTTAATTGAATTAGATCCAATATCTGCACTTATGGAATGAAAAGTACACCATTCCCAAGAAACATAAATTCTCTAAAGCACTTGAGGTATATCTGGATGAAACGTAACATATATTCGCTCTAAAATAATTGAGTTGAATCTCATTTTTGTTACATAATAAGGCCACACCACTTATTAAATCTCTCAAGACTTAATGTCTAACTGATAGTGGTTTTTCTTCCACAAATTTAAGGAATATACACTAGTTGTTGAACCAATTCCTTATAATATGACTACGATGATTGGATCATTGAGCAAAGAACTGTTCAAAATTTGTTTCCAAGATAGAACAAATCCACAAAAGATCTATATGTACCGAGAGCTAATTACTTGTTAAATTCCAAAGAAACCCATGAAAGTGGATATTATATGAAAACTCACAGTGATGAGAATGTAATTGATTGCATCTTTTATATCTCTAATGCATGTGGAAGGAAACATATTTTAGAGAAACTAATGAGTAAATTTGGTGAAATGTAAATCACTAATACATTATTTGGATTATTGAATCCATATTGACTCCAACGATGAAATGTTGGAAATTGACTCATACAGACTTTGAGCATAACCATAACGGCACTTTGGTTCTGACATGATGTTTTGTGTTGAAAGGACTCTCACAAACATCACTTTATTTGAGTGAACGATAAAATGGGAAAAAGATTGACATAATGCGAAGTTACGGCATATTTCACAATAAGTGTTTTCTAAAACACTAGATGCACTACCCCCTAGTTCCCAATATGCTTTTACAGTAAAGAAGCACATCACTCATTTTTCCAAAGTCTATTGTAAAAAGGATTGAGACCATCCGAAGATGCAAATGGTAAAATTTACATATTACAAAGAAAACAAGGTGAAATTCAGAAAAATATTCATGCAGAATGCGGACCATTGAAGTCACTTATGGCTCTGGTGAATGTTTTGACATTTTGGACTAATTATAGTTCCCAAGAAATTTGCGTTTGGAAAGCTACTAGCACATATTTTACATGTAAGGGCTCACCACCCCTTATAAATGCTAGTGAGTGTACATCAAAAGGACTTGATGGTTATTGCATGTTTAATAGGATCAATGCAGAGTATCCTATACCCCAAGGTCTCGCAAAGGCTATCATCAAAGGTTACATATGGTGCCTAAGGCATGGTTATGCGTACAAACCTGCCTTTAATTGCTTGGGGAATATGCAATATTGACGCATCTTTACTTAATTCGTTTTATAACCCAATATTAGTCAAGCTTTTATGCGTACCAGTTGGTAACTAGATTTAAGCCTGACATTCGTGTTCTTACACTTTTTTGGTTACACTATATATGTGCCATTACGATTCCACATCGTACTATCATGGGTATTCAAAACTGTTAAGTAGTTATGTTGGAAATGAGTTCCCAACAATTATCCGCATTTTAAAACCTGTGGCAGGAGATCTCTTACCGATAGATTTGCAGGTTGTCATTTTAATGAGACAGTCTTCCCGTCGTTAGGGGGAGATAAGAAAACGTATTTTCTAAGGGAACGACATGAATTATCGTGGTGTGTTCCCACCGTGTCTCATATTGATTCTTGTACTCCACAAATGTAAATGTGAAGTGACAAAGAATAATCGATTTTCAGAATATACACTGATTTCGCTAAATTGACAAGATCACACATACCAGCTGCAAATATTCATGCAAGGTTACAAATCCTCAATAAGGGATATACACCATAGACTAAGGTGTTGCAACTACACTCAGTGGAAGTGTGGTTAAGGCCGTGGCTCCATAAAGGAAGTTGGAGAGACCACTTGGTTCGATCAATCCTCACCTAGAAAGGAATTAGGTGAGTAAGGCACAACTTATTTATATCATCGGAACTCATAAGATTGTCTCTGAATATGTCCATGAATCAAACTGGAGGACGCTCCGAATTTTAATGATTCCATAGAACAATGACATCCCTAGTGGAATATGAGAATGCACATGAGTCAATGTAAAGATCATGCGAGCATATTGATGATTAATTTCATATACACTTGCTTAAGGAAATAGAGCAAGATGAGATCGAACCAAGCTCCTTGTTGCTTAATGTCAATGAAGAGCATATTTGGCCTATACAATCCAGGTAGAACTTGGTTCTTTGATAAATATATAGGTATTTGGTGTGGTAGTGCTAACCAACCAAGTGTAAAACCTATTGGACATACATGATTAATTTGTCATAAAGCAGAATGAGAATAAAGTAGTCTTAAAGTACAAAGACTCGCCTTGTGGCGCGAGGTTTCTCACAGAGCCTTGGAATTGTTCTTTTGTAATGAACGTTATAGAGTTTCGCTACTTAGTTAGCTTGGTAATTTCAAAAGGACTAGAAATACAGCATATGTATGTGGTTGTTACGTATTTCTGAAAGAATAAAGAGATAGAAGATGTTTACAAAAGTACTTGATACACTTTTGTTTCCCAAATCAAATGACTCTAAACTACAGAGTGCGTTTACAGTTAGATAGAACGCTCACTTATAGATTCAAGCAATCAGGCGGATGTGGTATACTCGTCTAAGTGACTATTTGATTTGGAGGGGATAGACAAGTAAGTTATTTTTCCTTGCTTATTCATAAGAAAGTTCCTGATTTGGAATTGTAGTTATTTATGTTGATGGTACAGACATGATGTGTACTCTTGATGTAATAAGAGACCTTAAAAGCTATTTCAAATTCGAATTTGAGATGAAAAATCTACGGAAAGCTCGATCGAATACTGAGCTTGTGGTATATTATTCCACCAGTTTGCATATGTCTAAAGTTTTCGGGCAATTTAACAAAGACATGCATCCTGATAGCACTCCCATGATTAGTCGAGATTCAAATGTAAGTAAGTAGCCATTTCGTCCAAAGGAATATGACGAAGATGTGTTGGGAGATGAAATTCCCATATCTAAGTACAATAGACGCATTGTTGTACTTAGTATAATAATGTACTCGATTAAATTTTACATTCTCAGGGAACTTGTTAGCTAGATATAGCTCCGCGCCAACGCAACGTCATTGGAACTAGTGCAGTGAATGTAATCATGTACTTAAAAGTAACCATTGACATAAATTTGTTTTATCCCTACAAAGACATTAAAAGGAATGCTAATGAAAGTGCAATCCAAAAGTTGTTGATTATGAAGGAAAAATAATCTCTTCTCCGACGAAAGTAATCAGAGGGAGATATGGTAGATTATTTTCTAAGTTATTACTAATATTCAGTTTCGAAAAATACATGACTAAAGGAACTGTCTGGAACAACTCTGAAAGTAATCATGGGGAGATGCCGACATCAGGGGGAGGATCCAAGAATATGATGTCGACATATTTTACTTCGAAATTGAAGCTGTGTTGTACTCTTTTTCCCTTCGATCGAGAATAGTTTTTCCCAAAGGGTTTTGTTACTCGACAAGGTTTTAACGAGACAACACTAAAAACATCAAGTATGTTGAATGTTGAAGACATAAAGATCGTGTTGATATTACTGAAAATATCTGAATCAAAGAAATGAAATGCGATAGTCTGTTAAGCAACGTAACTTCCGGAATCAACAACAGGGTTTTATAAACGTTCAAGTCACCAAAGTAAAGTGTGATAAACTTCTTCTGACTGCATTAGACTAATGAAAATTGTTTGACATCAGGGGGAGCATCTAATGGTGTGTTGAACTATTTTCCTTCACCGAGGTTACTTTTTCCCACAGGGTTTTGTTACTCAGCAAGGTTTTCAATGAGACAACAACAAACACCGGGAATGTAATTTTCCAGCTAAGGCTATTGTCTTTCCCACGAGGATTTTCTGCCTTAGGATTTGTGAAGCAACTAGTCAACTTCAACAAACCAAAGTGATCATCTGCAACAGATCACCGTTACTTGCATCTTCCACGTTGTACTCTTTTCCCTTCGTCAAGGTTTTGTCCCACTGGGTTTTTCCTTGTCAAGGTTTACATATCCAACTATGTTTTAAGTTTACTTAATATTGTACTCTTTTTCTTTAGTTCAGGTTTTGTCCCTCTGGGTTTTTCCTGACGAAGTTTTAACGAGGCAATTAACTTAGACTCTTCGATCTTTGAGGATCGTATTGCATGTGATGAACTACATGTAAAATACGAGACAACATGTGAAGTATTACATGTGAAGAGTTGTACAAAGGTTTTGTACCACTGGATTTTTTCCTTATCAAAGTCTTAATGAGGCAATGGACTCCGCCACAAGTCATCAAAGAGAACGATATTTGAAGAATGTATGTAAAGCACTATGTATAAAGTTTTATTTTGTTATTGAACCGCACAAGGGGGAGTGTTACAGGGCCTATGACCCATGGATGTGCGGTCCAAATAGATTCATAGGGTTGTATATAAAGGAAACTATGTAATGCATCTACCCTAATCTCCTAATAAGATTGTTCTTCTCCTTCCTCTTATCTTTCCCCGTTTCCTCCATAATTCTCCCTAAAACACCTTTACCATAATAAAAAATAAAAAGAGCAACCTAAATCATTTTAGTTTGGTATCCCCCTCGAACCAATCGTACCTCTTCTTTTTCATCTTCTTCTTCTCTTCTTCCTTAATTTCTTCTTTTCATCATCAATTAATCGATGATTCCAAAAACTTCTTCGATTAATTCCTCCTATAAAAATGGAACTTAAAATAGAAAAATTTTTTCTTCAATTAATTCCCATTAATTCGTCTTGTTATGATGGAATCATATAGGTTTTTCATCAAAAATTAGGTCAAAATTAGGACTACACAGTCATAGTCGGCGTTGATTTTAGTTTGAATGAAATACCGACTGTTATCGGTATTGTTTTTTTGATGAAACCAATACCGACTGTGTTAGCCGCCATTTTTTGCATGTTGAATCCAGTATTGAATGTTCTTTGCACCAATGCTGACTGCTCTTTACACCAATCGTGGCATTGCGGGCTGTGCATATACCTATGCCGACTGTTGGTACACCAATGCCGACTTGATGATTTACATTGCCGACTGTTTGTGTTGCAATGCCGACTTTGGTGTTGCAATTCCGACTCTTTTAAGCTTGTTGCTTCATTTGAAGCTTGAATTAGAGTTTGATTTAGGGGTTTTCATGGATAAAAGTTTGATTTTCTATAAAAGTTTGCAATTGGGAGTCATTAAGCACCTTCTACTTGGTGAGATGAGCATTTCCCAATATCAAATTCCTCACTAAAATCTCTCTATTCTATAACTAACACTTAAAAATATAAAATCTAAATCTAAATTTTAATCTTAACACACTTTGGGGATACTTAAGGATAATTTAGCCATTACAAAAATTATTTGGATAAGGGGTTCTTAAAATTACTTCATAATGTTTTTCCTTCTTTAGTATCCCCTAATTATTTCTCTCTCGAATCCTTAACTCAGTAACTGGTCTTTTCGCTCTTTCTCCTGGTAATGTTTCAGATCTATATGTCGTTTAGTATTAGGATTTTTAGAGCATTGCTCAGTCGAACTCACAAGTGTTGCTATCTCAAACTTGTCGTCAAATTTAGTTGTCAAAACTATATCTTGTTTCTAGTTTACATTTAACCAGTCTCGGATTAGGATAAAAGTGTGTGGTTGAGATTCGCATATCACTGCGTTCTACCGTTTGAAGGCGAAGATCAACAGGAGCATTGGAGAGCTTCAACATCAAAAGGTAAGTGAAGACCGAACCACCTATTTATCAAGTTTTCACCTTTCTATCCCTGAGATATTGTCGCATGACTAAATTAGACAGTACATGCATAATATAAATTTCGAATTAAGTTTATCTTGAATATATTCTCGAAATATGACTATTTAAGCTTAAGAACATTTGTTCATACTTGATGAATTTGGTTAAGAACAATTTATTGTACATGACTTAAATTATGATTCAATATTTAATTATTTGAAAATATCCTGAAACAGTAATATGTGTCATTGATGTTATTCGGGAATGTTTCGAATTGATTATTAGAGAGATATAGAACTATTGTTAATCTGGATACAAGACAATATGCATACCATGTCACAAACTGGGAGAACTGTTATAAGTCTGGAGCCGCAGTACATGCACCTAGTACACGTCTCAAGCATAACTATAGTTCGGCAATGACTTTGTGATACCCGCATCCATACCACAAAAAGTCTGTGACTCGTAAACCGGGAGCGGTACGCATACACAATATGAAAATCGGAAAAAATTTGTTGGGTACAGTATACGTACTTACCCTGTTGAATATTTTCAGATGCATCAATATTATTTATACGAGATAATCAACATTTGAGCAACTCAATAAAAAACTATCTAGACATTTTTGATCATATGTGTGATCAAGAAAAGTTTTATAAGTGTTATATGAAAATGGTTAAGCTTATTTTTCAATTAGATAGTTTCGGATAACCTACATGAACTAGTCATTGTACACGGTTCGGTTACAGTCCATCCTAACCAGAGTATATATTCTGCTATATTAATATCAAGTCACACTTTTCATATAACGGTGATTATTGATTGCTTGGTTCCAGAGTTATCTTATCTAAAACCTAAAGCAACCTTGATCTTGAAAGTTTATAAAAGGAGAACCTCTAACGACTGGGATCTTTGAATACCTAACACTATTCTTGTGTGTCCTAATTGTAAACTAGAGTCGTCCTCTCCTTCAAACCCTTCTAGGGTTTAGCGACTAAAAAGACTTCACCTGGGGATTCGTGAAGCCAGTCCAACTATCTTTATCTTGGTAGTTCGAGTATCCTGATCTTGTTTTGATTGTTGAGCTACTCACTCAAACAAGATAGATATAAATCACAAAGTATCTTCGTCGCAGACTTTGTGATTCCACAAGTTTCGGCTTGTGAGGTGAATAATAATCTAGGCTGCTCTTCGGGAGTCATAAGACTGGATTTTGAGGCTTGCTAGACTTTATCTATTGTAATCAATTTTCTACCTCGCTTTGATCTTTACTCAGAACGAAAATCACAAATAGGATCACCTTTGGGAGGCAGATTGGTTTAAAGTCTTCAATTGAGTTGAAGCAGCTCTTAGGTTATAAAGGATGTTAGCTAAGGGAATCATTTGCATAGAGTCATGCTGGGATTCTAGAGGCGCAAGGAGCGTGGATCAGAATCGAATTGATGTGACAGTTTAATCCGGTCTCAACTACATTCCAGTCTGAAGTTCTAATAGTAGGCTAGTGTCTGTAGAGGCTTAATACAGTTTGGTGTTCAAATCTGGACTAAAAATTAGAGACCTTGATGATGATGCTTTGAAACTTAGGTTATTACCTTTTTCCCTGAAAGATAAAGCCAAATCGTGGCTATATAGTTTGACTTTCGGGTCAATCGAAACATTTGAACAACTTACATCTGCCTTTTTAAACAACTAGGCACAAAACATCGTCTATTAGGACACAAATCTGCAAGTTTTCTCAACAAGAGGGAGAATCTTTGTATAGGTATTTGGAAAGGTTTAATGATCCATCATGGTTTAGAAAAGGTTAGGCTAGTTCAGATCCTTTATGAGGGTTTAGATTATTCCACAACAACCATGGTAGAATCTCTGTGTACAAGTGGGTTTGAAAACCAAACAGTTGATGCGGCGATGACATTTTTGAATGACATCGTCGAAAAGACCCAACAATGGGAAAATAGTAGGGAACCCCAGAAAACAATTCTTTTAGGCAGAGGAAACGTTAATAGGGTCGAAGGAGGCTTTGAATCAGATGCCAAAATTGTTTCTATAGCAAAATGGTTAGAAGCTTTAGAATTGGGTCATACTAGTGGTAGAATGGAGCCTTTTTAGGAAGGACAAAATATTGAAGAGCAAGCCAATGCTCTTTATAATAACACTAGATTCGATAACCGTCAAAAGTTTGACCCATATTCAGAAACCTATAATCCTGGTTGGAGAAACCATCCGAACCTTTCGTGGTCTAAGGGCCAGAGTCAAGGTCAGTTTAGTAATTCTAATACTCCCCCAGGTTTTGGTTACAATAAAAATTCTTCAGGTCCAGGGAATAAAATGCCTAGCTTAGAGGAATCTATTAAGATGTTAGAAAAAACTCAGGAAATGTTAGCACAGAGCCATGTTAGATTTCAATAGGAAACCAAGCAGAACTTTCAAACTAATGCTCAGACCCTTGTTAAGTTAGAACTTCAAGTAGGTCAAATAGCTAAGACTTTAAGTGAGAGAGATAACGGTATGTTTCCTAGTCAAACATAACCTAACCTTAGAGGAGTTCATGAAGTAGGAGAGAAACCATCACATCAATTGAATGCTATTAGAACCCTTAGGAGTGGTAGAGTTATAGACAATAAAGTTATCATGCCCGATAGTGAGCATACTGTAGTTCACCCCTCAGGACCATCCATAGATGGGGAGACTGATAAAATCTCTGATGATGCCAATTCGGTTCCTGAGAGGCCCTACTGTATGCCTAGAGCCCCATTTCCACAGCTACTAGTACCAACAAAGAATGAATCCAACTTTAATGACATAATGGAGGTTTTTAAGAAAGTTACCATAAACCTTTCGTTACTAGAAGCAATTAGGCAACTGCTGGCTTATGTTAAGTTCCTCAAGGATATGTGTACGCAAAAGCGCAAGCTTAGTGTCCCTTGATTGGTGCCTGATAATGCATATTTCTTGATCATTTTTTTGTCGTTTGTCACACCTCAAGTGATTTAATGTCATATTTTATTCCAAATTGTGCATTTTGCGTCTCGAGGCACAAACAATCGTTTTATTATAAATATTGATTATCTATGTTTGTTTTTGTAGGAGAAAAAATAGAGAAAGAATGCTGGAGAAGCGGTAGGTCAGTACACCAATGAATGAAGTTTTTTGTGTGCAAGCTTGAAGCGCTGCCAATATATACAATGGCGTATTGGTTTTAGTTCTGGAAAGGGGTTGTGGTTCATGTTGAAGACTCTCTAGAGCTGGCACGTCAAGATGAGCAAGTCAAATGGTTAGAAATTCACGTTTGGGAAATTATGAGGAAGGGTCCAAGAGGAAACCAAGCCCAAGGTCCATTTTTTTTTATACCAAATCAAGGTATTTGTGCTTTACACAATAACCTATTACCTTTCTCAGGTCGGTTCCTATGGGTGTGGCAAACTTGATAGTTTGCCATTTTTGCACCCACGATGGAGCTGGCAAACTGGAAAACCGGCTTGGCTAAGTGACAAATTTGCCACTTAGCCAGGCCAGGTCAAGTTTCTACTTGTAGATGGTGGATTTTCGGCAAAGGCTAAAATCGTAAACCCATAATTATAAGTATTCTTGATACAGCAATCAGACGAATATAGAGGCTCATGTCTCTTATTGAAAGCATGAAAGATCATGCTATGAGAATCTCTGATTGAGAATACTGTCTCTCAGAGTATATATAGATATGTAGTCTCTCACCACCGAGGCAACGGCATATCTCACGAATCTTGAGCAATTTCGAGAATTACTTCTATATAGAATCGAAAGATTAGACGGCTCCTAGACAGCTTGCCTGCTAGTATAGAGCAATAACGTCTTCAGGATGTTACAATGTTTTCCCTAACTATATGAAATAAATATGACGCTTCAACAAGCTCATCACTCAATTCCTGAATAATTAACACTCCTAGACGATCGTACTAGTATAGAGCCATTAATTAATTATTCTCAAAATCAATAGATTCAAATCCCTGGAAAATATTCAATATTTTCATAATATTTCGTTACTTCAATTTATGGTTCTTCCCAGCAGAATTCCATGGGTTAGTAATAAATATTCAACACACTGGCATCTGAGTTACCTTCGAGTAAGCCCCAACCAAAATGGTGTAAATGTATTCGACAAATAATACATTAACAAACACCTGAATGAACAAACAAGTATTTCAAAATACGACGAGACGATGAACCTATGCAAATAGGAAATAAAATAATAAATTAATAGTCAAGGCGCTAGGGGACTGGCTCACCGGCCGGCCAGTCATGTCGTGACCAGTCCCACGCCCAAATTCTATATTTTATCATATTTTATTATTTTCCTTGATCTCATGAAAATCCTTTCATTTGAACAAATATCCTTCATTTTGAGGAAACTCCTCAGTTTCATGGTGTTTCCTTCACACTGAGGAAATAATATAAAATTAGGGAAAATATTGTGGGGCCGTGATTATTAGCCAACCGCCATGCCTTGATCCCGACGGACCCACACCTCATGGTTCCTCATTATTTTATTATTATTTCCCCAATCTCATGAAAACTCCTTAATCTCATGATATTTCCTTGATCCCATGAAAAATGATATAAAATTAGGAAATAAAAATAATATTTCCCTGGACACACACGCCCTATTTTATTATTATTATATTTTTCATGTTTCCTTAATCCCATGAAATTCCTTGATTTCATGATGTTTCCTTCAAATTATGAAATTCCTTCAAATTATGGGAAAATACACAAAAAATACATAAAATTAAGGAAACTTGTGGGACCTTGGCCCAAGTCACGCAGGCCATGCCCTAGCCGGTCCCCACAAACCCCTTATTTTATTATTTTTATTTTTATATTTCCTTGATTTTATGAAATTCCTTGATTTCATGATATTTCCTTCAAATTATGAAAATTCTTTCAAAATTATGAAAATCTCTTCAAATCATGAAATAATACATAAAATAAGGGAAAACTCACGGGACCGGGCCCTAGCCGGTCCCACACGCCCTTATTTTATTATTAATAATATTTTTGTTTCCTTCATCTCATGGAAACTCTTTGATTTCAACAAAACTCCTTGGTTTCAACAAACTCTTTGGTTTTATCATATTTCCCTAAAATCATGAATATATTATAAAAAATTAGGGAAAACACCGTGGGACCAGGTTCCTTGGCCGGTCGGCCATGCCTTGGCCATAGCCGGTCCCATACTTCATGATTCCCTCATTTTTTTATTATTTTCCTTCATCTCATGAAGGTTTTGACGGTTTCAGCAAAACCTTGATTTCTTCATATTTTCTCAAAATGTTGCTCAAACGCACACCAGAAAATATCAAAATTCTCAGAATTGAGATACGGACACTTTGGTGATGTGAGCATGTTACCTTGACCGACCAAGGTTGGCTCTTTGGCTTGCAAGAAGCCGGTCCCACGTATTCTCATGATTTGACCTAATTTGCACAATTGCACGTATTAGGTCCAAAACTCTTCCAAACAACTTAGAACTTCATGGAACGATCATCATTGGATCCCGTGAACACCCAGGACTAGTTTCATGACCCCTTGGTCGGTCCCTCATCTCTTCATAATTGATTGGGTTTTATCACCTAAGGTTCAGCATTATTTTAATAAATGATTAAACCAGCATTTAATCATCCTTTCATCAACAAATTATGGTCTTCAGGAGATCTTGATATTTGCTCACGTGAGCATCTGAGCACTACATGGTTGACCCATAATCCCATGTAGCCGGTCCTTCCTTTTATGTGGTTAATTCTCAATAAACAATCAATAAATCATCAATTGATCAAATTAGGGTTTTGAGTCCAAGGTTAATGATTCCAGATTCAAACGCTAATAATTTTACGTTGATCCCGTGATCAATATTTTATTTATCATACTCGGTTCAATTACCATAATTCATCAAAGGAGCAATATTTTCTCAGATGAACAATACTTGCTCAAATCAAAGAATATTGGTTCAACTAACAATATTCAACAATTCATCGAATGAGCAATATTTGCTCACGTTAACTTATTCACACATCATATCTCTGTCTCAACATACATGTTCAATTCATGAGTCTCAGAACATTTCCAAATCACGTTCGACTCAACAAAACAAGGACTCATCGTCCCATGAAGTCATGAATTCAGCAACTGACTAACTAAATACACGTCTTCCTTGCAGACTCCACAATCACACGAGACATCAATCGTGTTACATGGGGGCATATTAACTAGGGTTTTGGTCTGGCGGTCTACGGCACGCGTGTTCATACACACGATGAGAATGTGTGCAAGTCGTGCAATCAGTTGAAGGAGTTAACAAAGTAGTGGATGGAAAATCAACCAAGTCTCCGCACGTTGAGCAACTGGTTTTAACACAATTTCCACTTCCCCATTCTTTGATTCCATCAACTGTCACACTTCATGAGATCATGGTGTTTTCAATTCCAGCAATATAAATAAATCTCTGAATCATGATTGAAACAAGGATGATCTCACGTCAAATAGACAACATGAGATTAACAATCCAACTCTCAACAGAGCAAATTCAATCATTCAAAACTTATCTTATTTTCAGAATACACAACACACCTACAATCTTCGATCACCATTGATCTCACACATTTCTCAGCTTCCCTCCTATAGACCGACCCATCCTCTCTTGTGACCGAATTTACTCTGGAACGGACATTGTCTTGGTTTAGGCCGGAGTACTACAGATTGATCTCTCGAATTCAAAGCACTCCCTTCTTGCAGTGCATCTGTGTGAGGTTAAGCATTTCGCTCGGTTCAAGGAGTCTCCTCCGCGCGATTATCTCCTCAATTCCGTAAAAACCAGCGAATTATTTTTCCCATCTACAGATTGGCGACCACAGTGGGAGATCATTCTCTCGGTTGCAATCTCACTTCTTACAAAGATGGTCGGTCTTAGGTCTGGTTTAGTTACCAATACGGGTTCAACACCCCACTATAATATTGCAAGCTCTAGTGGTACCGCCAACACCACTCCTCCAGCGTAACCTGCCACTACCACTCCTCCGGTGCAACCTGCCACTACTACTCTTTCGGCGTAACCTATCACTACTGCTCCTCCAAGTGCTCCGGTGATCACCCCTGCAAGTGACGGTACTGGCACCATCAACAATCCACTCTTTGGTCGGTTTCCTGAAGAAATCAGAGAAAATCCACCTACCATTGGTGATCTCATGAAGGTGAAAGAGACTCTTGCCAAAAATCAGATTGACATGGCTGCTACTCAGAAGATCAAGGAAAAGACAAGACGTCATCTGTCCACGGTCACCAACCTCCATATCCTGCTACTACACAAAGGATTCCTCTTCCAAATGGATATACTTCTCGAACGTTCACACTTTACAACGGAATGGGCAACGCTCGAGAACATGTTTATCATTTCCTAGAATCATTGGACAAGCATGAACACAATCATGTCGTCCGTCTGAAGGAATTTTCAAAGTCACTGATAGACAGAGCATATACCTGGTACAACAACATCACGCCAGGAAGTATAAAAAATTAGGGAGAAATGGTTAATGCTTTATAAAGAAAGTATTTCTTCGTTTCAGAACAAATCACCCTCTCTGATCTCGTAAGAATGTTTCAAAAGAGCAACGAACATCCTAACGACTATGTGAAAAGGTTCGGAGTTCAATCCTTGGATTGCCATGATGCGAACGTCACAGAGCAACAACTCGTGGAATTGTGTATCAATGGAATGATTCCAGTCTACAGAGCTTTATTGAAAAATCTCAGGTTCCAGACTTTCTCAGAACTTCATGAAGCAGCCAAGAGATCAAAGCAACTCATCAGACTTTTATTGAAAAGAGCTAAGACTACAAAAGCTGAAGAACCACGAGAAACTCGAGGAAGCAGACGTTTAATCAACAAACAATACAACCTCTAACCTTCCACAAATATTGTTGCAGAAGGAATCAAACGGAAAGCCAAACTGCCGCGCAAGCATACCTCAGCTCCTTCAAAAGCACAAAACAAGGATAAGCAAGATGCACAAGCCTCTGACCAACGCAATCAAGAAGCACATGACTTTCCTTTTTCCATTGAAGAGGTGATCGAACTCCTGCATGTCTGGGTCCAAGATGGTGCAATCAAGTTGCCATATGTCAAGAAAGAACCAATCAAGAAGACATGGAAAGTCCTCAAATTCTTTGCCGCTTCCACAGTGTTCGTCAATCATCCCACAAGCAATCTTGCAGTTTTGAAGCACATTTTCAAAGAGAAGGTTGATCCACAATAGCTTCAACTGGGACCAAGGAGTACACAAGAATCCTCTCCCAGCCTGAACCTTTACACTCTCTGAACAACCTATCAAAAGGGCGGTTCAATCCTTGGTCGAACGTGAATTGCTCTATCTCTGTCAAGGCATAAAGGAGAGACATGTTCACAACACTCAACCACATTGTGTCAAGAAGTCCATTCCGGAAATAATTCTTGAGCCTCCATCCACGACCAAGAGATGTACGACTGGGGACCGCTTACCACGATCGGAAGAAACGAATTTGGAAGAACGTTGATCGATCTTTGGCACCGCCATCAACAACATTCCACCGAAAACCATCGATCCACATGCATCACTCGACAAGAAACTACTCATGCTCCCATCTCAATCGTAGACCTTAAAGGAGCGCTCTGGAAATACTTATGGCTACATCACTCTCAAAGTGAACATAAGTTCAACTGGACAAAAACCAAGTTTCACATAATCGGGAAGATCCAGGATATGACATGTCCTTCAGACGAGCGTGGATCCATGATAGGTGTCTAAAACAACTAATTTACTATCTAGTAGTTACGCTTTCTTTGCTATTTTTCTTGTGAATTATGTACTTTATGCGTGTTTTTGAGTTATTAGGTACTTTGGAGTCGCACGGAGGAAAAGAAGCGGAAATCATTCAAATTGAGTCAAAAAGGCGTAATTGTCATTTCACATGCTATTGGGAGCTGAGCCAAGGTTAAGGGGCAACTCTATTTGGAGGAGTATTAAACAAAGACTAGCTGTGGTTAAGGGGATGCCATCTGGGTAGCCCTTATCAAGGTGACAGAATATCAATTATAACCTACTTACACAACCCTAAAATCGAGAGTTTCTGTCTTTCATTCATATGTTATCTCAATCATTTGCATCTGAGATTGAGAAGAAAAGTGAGAAAAGCAGCCATGATTGCTGTTGAAATCGAGAGTCAGAGATCGACAAATTGAGATGATGATTCATAATGATGAAAGAGACCAGGTTGAGATTGAGATTTAATTCAAGAAAAGTCGAGTAGAAATCGGTTCGTCATGGATGTAAATGGTTGAAATCGCAGACACGGGGTGAGTGATGTTGTTTCGGATTGAAGAAAAAGAATCAATGGAGAAGACAGAGAAGATCGAGAAATTGAATATGGTACTGACTCGAATTGAGATGGGTTTGAATCTCATGGCTCTGAGAATGGAGTTAATTGAAGGAATCTGATGCAGTTGAGTTGGGAAGGATGATGGAGATTAATTGGTTTGTAATCGAAATGTGGAGGGTGACTGAGATGGAGAAGCTAGAGTTAGAGATGTAGAATTCAGAGATAAGAAGATTGAGAAGATGATGCTACCATGGATCGATGTAATTGGGTTTGCTGGGGTTTGTTCCAGCTCTTATCTGTCCATAGAGGTGGATGATTGTGGTCGAACTGGAGTAGTTCAGTGAGGGTGGTGGTTGCAATCTGAAGTTGTTAAGGCTGAGAATGAATTTGCAGAGGGAAGCTGCAGCAGGGATCAAGTGATGCTGCAGCTGTTGTTGCTGTTGTAGTACAAGACTCAGGATGTGGTTTTGATGGAATAATTGTTTGTGTGGGTTCAAGAATGAATAGATGTATGCTAGGAAAATTCAGGGAGGAAGTGGTGGTGTTATTGCCATTGAAAATGAAGCCACTGATGCTCAGTCATGATAAAAGGAGGAGACTCTTGGTGATTGAATTCATTGTAATTTCAGGATGAAATGTATGAGTTACAAGGACAAGATGAAGTTGGAGATGGCCAGGTGGACAGGTTGCAATTGCAAGTGATGCAACTGGAGTTGCAGCTGCATTTAAAGCTACAGAAAGTCTGGTAGGACTGAGTTGGTGGTGATGTTAACAATGGTGCAGGGCAGGCCCGAACAACTGAGGTTAATGGTTGGTTTGGAGGTATTGCAGCTGAGCTGAAGTGATGGTGGTGATATAATGGATGCAGGGAGGTCAGTTGTGTTGCAATGAGCTGCGGGAGCTGTTGGTGTTGCTTGTAGTTTGAACACAAGACTGAGGCAGAGAATGGCTGAAGCTGAGATGTTGCTGTCAAAGGTTTGTGCAGTCATGAACTCGAGATGGAGTTACAAGTAGATGGGTTATGCTGTGATGAATGAGTTGATACCGAGGTGACTGTGTAGGCAGTGAAGATAGTATAAGAACATGAATCTATGGATCTGAACTCAGGTGGAAGAATAAGTTCTGCTGGTGATGAGATTGCAGCTGTGCTTGAGAATGGTTATGGTGCTTGAAGTAATGAAGAAGCTACAATGTATGGAGAATGGGGATCGGCAGGTTTGAGTATGTGGACGTGATGCATCGGAATGATTCGGTGGTGTCGCTGCCCTGCGTAGTGTTGGGTTGCTGCTAATGGCAATGCAGTGGTGGAATGGTTTACAAAAAAAATGAGAAGCTGTGTTGAGAACTGTGGTGGACTGAGAAGGCAAGAATGGATCTAATGTTGGATTGTGAGTGGCAATGCAGCCATCATGGCTGTGACTGAGGTGGTGAAGCACAATGATTGTGCTACACAAGCTTAGGCCAGTGCAAAATGGCTTTGGCCAAGAACCCAACTCAGCCTAGTCACTCAGTTAGACAGACTCACCTGACTCAGTGATCTGGACCGAGTTGACCCGAGCTGACTCATTGACCGGTGACCGGGTGGACTTTGCCGGTCACCTGAGATACTTTCCGGTGCCGGATTCCGGCCAATTTCCGGCCATAATACCAGCTTTCCCTAAGCAACAGTTTTGGGCAGAGTTTTTACATGGGTATTCCTCACACATGGGCTTGGTGGACTTCTATCTATTGGACCCTTGGGGCTTGACCTAATTTTGGAAAGATGAAAAGCTATAAAAGGGAAAGTTTTCTACAACTTTAAAACACATATTTTTCTTGGAAATTTGGAGAGAGCCGGTTTTGTTTACGCTTCTAGGGTTTGCTTTTGTTCATCTTCTTCTTTCAATTAATATGTTTATGATGAACTCCATAGCTACGAGTAGCTAAACAATTATTATTGGTTATGGGATAAAGTTGATTTCTCAATATGTTATTTGATTCAATGAATTAGTTTTGTCTCAATATTTTATTATTTGTGATTCACAATTAATAGTGTTATATGATTTGATAGTTTGTTTGGTTGAGTCCGGAATCAATCCGATTTACATTCATCTCTTGAGCTATATTAGGGTTTTCAATACGAAAAAGTTGTTTATCCCTGATTCTAAGTAGCATAATTGTGGGTAGTGCTTGTAGTGATATATCCTACTAGTCACAAGTGAATCATAACTTTTGTTGAAACGGATTAGTGCTTTTACACATTCGTTTGCATTGATTAGTCTTATTCCATAGAACTTATTGCTTTAGGGAGTTAAATCTAATTGTGCTTTTACACTTTAGGTTGCTTTCTAGGAAGAATTCACATATGCATCTTTTAATGTGGTTGTGATGAAATCAGGGAATTAGCGGGATATACTTGCGATCAAGGTATCCTAGGACTTTTAGTGAATGAGAGATTAAAATACCAATTCTAATCATTGATGAAAATACATGTTTGTGAATGATACTATCCCGTGACCAATATTTTCTCCTTATTGATTATTCCAATTATTTGCTTTATTTTATTACTTTGTTAAAACAACAAAAATCCCCCCTCGGTTACCTTAGAAACTGAAAATCGCATAACAACAATTGCCTCTCTGTGGATACGAACTCTTCCTTACCTTGTACTTCATTTATATTTAGTGAGTAAGAAAGTGAAATTATTTTTGACGCTTACGACAGCGATCAATCCACGCTGAAAAGATGGGTACTTACAAAGCGCCTTTTGTTACAAATCTCTCCAACGAAGAAAGTTCCGATCCAGAAGATTTGACGGACATTCCATCATCAGAGTACTTTGAGGAATTTCAAACTTTAACTAGGTTGAAGCAAGAACCTGCAAAAGATGCATAGACATTCATCAAGAGGTTCCACACTCAGGCAAGTCTCATTCCATGTATATGTCATTTATTTCCCCACATGCTATCCTAGCATGGGGACTTAATTATGCTAGCGACTCTACAAGACGTTATGAATGGTAGCTTCACCGCATTAGTATTTTACCAAGTGGTTGAATATGACGTTTCTCTAATCAAGCAATGAAACATTCATTATTGGTGTCCAAACATGGCAAATATCACTTTGGTCATTTCTCCTGCAAGTCCATGTGTTCCACAAACTCAGAAAGCTCTGATGTCTGCACAAGTGTCGAATCCCACTACCGCAACGAAAGGGATGTTGAATCAACAGAAGATACTCCAGTGCCGAGATGATCAAACCCCTAAGACATTAGATGCTTAAGGAATATACTCTTCAACGCTCAAGCATCTAAGAATCCATCAAATTGTACTCCCAATCAAAGAGTACAACACAAATATATCGACGATGACACATTGATTCAACACCAGCACGATCAAAGTGTAACTAAACTACAATCGATAAGTCTTCATTATCCCATGATAAGACTTCTGAACATATGCAACATCATTCATACATGGATAGTACTAACTCCTTCAACATACACTGGGCAACCTGAGGTGATTCCATGAAACTTCATCAACGGGATTTCTCTACATCACAAGACCCTGCATGATTGAGGAACTTTCTATCTTCACCAATCACATCCAAAAGATGAAAACTCGGCGATGTTATCTACCGCAACAACATCGACTCATCGACAAAGCCGCCTGGTAAAGTTATGCTTTGGGAGCATTCAAGGTTGAACTCTAAGTACACCTTCATCTTAGCGACGCTCAACTCATCAACTAGTTCGTGAATGTAAAAGGCTCACTGGATGAAGGAGCAAAGATTATATCTATAATCATGGTTCTAGCCTTTTCGGTCTTTGGAGAAACTTCAACCATGGTATCAGCATCAACGAACTCTTCCTTACCTTGTACTTCATTTATATTTAGTGAGTAAGAAAGTGAAATTATTTTTGACGCTTACGACAGCGATCAAATTTTGGCGCCGTTGTCGGGGAGGCATACGGCTTGTTATTAAGTTTTTAGTTTCTTTTTATAATTTCTGCTTTTATCTTTGCTTTTTGTTTATTGTCTTGTTTCTCACTTGTTTGCGAGAATTGTTTTCAGGTACCTAATCCCTGGCTTCTAAAGATTGGAACTACCCAAGGTGCGGGATATCTACTCGAAGAGGCACAATACTCCAACCAAGTCAAGACACAACAGAAAATCAAGAGTTAGAAGTGGAAAAAGAGTTACAAATAGAAGGAGAACAAGAGGTTCCATTCGTAGAAGAACCACAAGTTGAAGAAGAAGAAACAATGGGTGATGCAAATCGTTCACTCAAGGACTTAGCTTCTCATAGGCTTGATACACAACAGGGGTGTATTCAAACAAACTCTACTTTTGAGATCAAGCCGGGGTTGCTTAGAGAATTACCAAAATTCCATGGCATGGTGAATGAAGACCCAAACAAGCATCTTATGGACTTCCACACCATTGTCACGGCCATGCTTCCAAATGGATGTTTAGGCGGATGGTGCAATGTTAAAAGTTTTCCGTTTCTCTTTGATGGATAGTGCTAAGGATTGGTTGTACTATTTACCTCCCGGAAGTGTCACAACATGGAATGGGTTGAAGAAACTCTTTTTAGAGAGATATTTTCCTGCATCAAAGGCTACTAAAATTCGCAAGGAGATCTGTAGGATGAAGCAAAATGTGGGAGAATCTTTATATGAATGTTGGGAACGATACAAGAGATTGGTGGCAAGCTGCCCTCACCACCAATTCAGTGACGCTATGATCATCCAATACTTCTATGAAGGACTCCAATCAATTGATAGGAATCTTATTGACGCTGCGGGTGGTGGTGCATTAGTGAGCAAGACGGTGGCACAAGCTAGAGAGTTGATTGAAAACATGGCAGCAAACTCCCAACAGTTTTTGAGTCGTGGTTCGGATGTGCTTCTAAGAAGAGTGAATGAAGTGAGCGAGGTTGAGGAACTTCGTCAACAAATGGGTAACATGTCAGCAATGATGCAACAAGTTGCTGCCGCGGTTATACCAAGTTCTACTCGATGTTATGAAGATGAGCAAGCTAATGCGGTCTTTCCAAATCAACAAAGACGGTATGATCCCTACTCTAACACTTACAATCCGGGATGGAGAGATCACCCCAATTTTAGCTATGCCAACATGCAAGGAGCGGTTCAACAACCTACCTTCAACTCTTCAAGTGGATTTCAACCTCAACAACAATAATTCCAGCCGAGACAACAATTTCAGCAACCACAAGTACAACAATCAATGCAAAATCAAGGTTCCGATATTGACTCAAAGCTTCAAACAATGATGCTAGGCATTTGTACCATGTTTAAAGAAAGTCAGCAGGAAACTAAGAGTGCTATCAAGGAGTTGCAAACACAAATGGGATCCATGGCTATTAAGTTGAACCAATTGAAGGCACAAAATAGTGGGAAACTCCCTTCTCAACCTATTAACCCAAAAGAGTGTGTCAATGCTATTACGTTGAGAAGTGGTACACAACTTGTGCAACCCGAAGTTACTGATTCGGGCAAGGTGGAAACACCAAAGGAACCTGTTTTGGAGGAGAATAATGAGGATTCTCCCTAAACTTCTGAGGTACCTATTCCTAACTCTAAAACTCCGGTTTCTACTTATGTTCCTCATTTACCTTTTCCTCGCAGATTTGCAAGTTCTAAGAAGGCGGAACTAGAAAAGGAGATTTTAGACGTTCTAAAGAAGATCCATGTGAACATACCACTCATTGATGCTATTAAGCAAGTTCCAAAGTATGCAAAGGTGTTGAAGGACTTGTGTACCAATAAGCAAAGGCTCAAAGGTAATGAAGTGCTTAGTGTGGGGGAGAATGCTTGGCAATCTTACAACACAAACTCCCACTTAAGTGCAAGGATCCCGTTAGTTTTGACATTCCCGTCACAATTGGTAACACAACATTTAACAAAGCTATGTTGGATTTAGGTGCATCCGTTAATGTTATGCCTGCGTCAATGTATAATTCACTTGATCTTGGTCCTCTTAAAAAGGCTGAAATTGTATTGCAATTAGCCGATCGCTCTAATGTCTACCCAATGGGTATTGTTGAGGATGTTCTTGTGCAGGTTAATCAACTTGTATTTCCAGCTGACTTTTGTGTGTTAGAGATTGATGAAGGTTCACCGAACTCGTCTCTTCCATTGCTACTTGGGCGTCCCTTCATGAAAACGGCGAAAACCATTATTGATGTGGACAAGAGAACGTTGACCATGGAGTTTGATGGAGAAACAATACGTTTCAATATTTTCGAGACGATGAGATATCCTAGTGATGTCCACTCTTGTTTCTCCATTGATGTTATGGATACATTGGCACAACAAATGTTTGAATTAAATGGTGATGATGATTTGGAAACCGTGTTAACTACATCCATGGATAATGGTGTAGAGTGTGGTAATGAAGTCAAGGAAGCCCTTGGTGATCTTAATTCACTACAAGGATGCCCGGAAACTCATAATATCTCTTTTATTTCCTTACCATGCAGTGATGAAAAGCTCGTACCTTCAATTGTTAAATCTCCAAAGTTAGAATTGAAACCTCTTCCCGATCACCTA
Organism: Papaver armeniacum; assembly: GCA_023531295.1. NCBI lineage: Eukaryota > Viridiplantae > Streptophyta > Magnoliopsida > Ranunculales > Papaveraceae > Papaver > Papaver armeniacum. Next base: position 106,832 of record JAJJWW010002037.1, on the reverse strand, counting down.
AAGTACTTGTACTTGGGTGATAATGAAGAGTTACATGTGATTGTTTCTAATGAGCTTAGTGATTTACAGGAGCAAAAACTTCTAAGGGTGCTAAGGAAGTACAAGACGGCCATAGGATGGACAATCGCCAATATTGAGGGTATAATCCCTGCCGTTTGTATGCACAAGATTCGTTTGGAGGACGATGCAAAGCCTACAAGGGAAGCGCAACGTCGTTTGAACCCTCCCATGATGGAAGTTGTGAAAAAGGAGATACTCAAGCTTTTGGAAGTGGGTGTTATCTACCCCATATCCGATAGCAAGTGGGTGAGCCCTCGAAGTAGTACCAAAGAAATCGGGTGTGACAAAGGTGGAGAATGATAAGAACGAACTTGTCCCAACTCGTGTGCAAACCGGTTGGAGGGTTTGTATTGATTACAGAAATTGAATGCCACTACTAGAAAAGATCACTTTCCTTACCTTTTATTTATCAAATGCTTGAACGTTTAGCCGGACACTCTTATTATTGCTTCCTTGATGGCTATTCAGTTATAATCAGATTGTGATAGCGCCGGAGGACCAAGAGAAAACTACTTTCACTTGTCCTTTCTGGTACTTTTGCTTATAGAAGGATGCCTTTTGGCTTATGCAATGCTCCACTACCTTTCAAAGGTGTATGGTAAGTATCTTTTCGAAATATGTTGAAAACATAATCGAAGTGTTCATGGATGACTTTAGTGTCTTTGGTGATTCATTTGACCTTTGCTTGAACAATTTGTCTCTAATCCTTGAACGATGTGTTGAAACAAATCTTGTGTTGAATTGGGAGAAGTGCCATTTTATGGTAACTCATGGCATAGTTTTAGGCCATATAATATCTTCTAAAGGCTTGGAAGTTGATAAATCTAAGATAGACCTTATTCGTGCTCTAACCCCTCCCACTACGGTGAGGGGGATACGCTCTTTTCTTGGTCATGCAGGTTTCTATCGTACAAGATAGCATCACCACTTTGTAATTTATTGCAAAAAGATGTGGTTTTTAACTTTGATGAAAAATGTATGGTGGCATTCAATCGTTTGAAAGAACTTTTGATTTCAGCCCCTATCATTAAACCACCGGATTAGAGCAAGCCTTTTGAGCTCGTGTGTGATGCTAGTGATTATGCGGTTGGTGCGGTGCTTGGGCAACGTGTGGGGAAGCTTCCTCATGCTATTTATTATGCTTCTAGAACGTTAAATGAGGCCCAACAAAACTACACAACCACTGAAAAAGAGTTATTAGAAAAGTTTCGCTCTTATCTAATTGGTACAAAAGTTGTTGTCTTTTCTGATCATGCAGCGCTTAAGTACTTGCTTACAAAGAAAGAGGCGAAACCGAGGCTCATACGGTGGATTTTACTCTTGCAAGAGTTTGATATTGAGATCAAAGACAAGAAAGGAATTGAGAACACCGTTGCGGATCAATTGAGCCGTCTTGCTGTGGACAAGGAGATTATCCCATTGCGTGAAAGTTTCCCGGATGAGCAACTATTCTCAATTGCCTTTGGAGAACCATGGTATGCCGATATTGTCAATTACTTAGTTTCTAAACAAATCCCAAAGAACTTGTCTCGTCTTTGAGAGGGACAAACTTAAGATTTTAGGGAACCAATACATATGGGATGATCCATACTTATGGAAACATGGTAGTGACCAAGTAATACGAAGGTGCGTTCCCGAATCAATTTAATTCTATCTTGTCTTTTTGTCACTCCTATGCTTGCGGAGGACATTTTGGGAGTAAGAGAACCGCTCACAAGGTACTTGAAAGTGGTTTTTATTGGCCAACTTTGTTTAAGGATGCACATATATTTTGTACAACTTGTGATAGGTGCCAAAGAACCGGCAATCTAGGTGCCCGAAATCAAATGCCACAAAATTTTATTCAATTTATTGAAGTTTTTGATGTATGGGGTATTGATTTTATGGGGCCTTTTGTCAACTCCCATGGGAATTTTTATACCTTACTTGCGGTTGATTATGTCTCAAAATGGGTGGAAGCTAAAGCCACCCCAACTAATGATTCTAAAGTGGTTTCAGATTTTGTGCAAGCTAATATTTTTGCAAGGTTTGGAATTCCAAGAGCCATAATTAGCGATGGGGGTTCTCACTTCAAAAATAGGATTTTGCACAGCTTGTTGACAAAGTACAATGTGTCGCACAAGATTGCAACACCTTATCATCCTCAAACAAATGGACAAGCCGAGGTGTATAATCGGGAGGTGAAATCCATTAGAAAAGACGGTGAATCCAACAAGGAAAGATTGGAGCATGCGACTTAATGATGCTTTGTGGGCTTATAGAACCGCATACAAGACACCTATCGGGATGTCTCCCTTTAGGCTTGTGTATGGTAAACCTTGTCATTTACCCGTTGAAATTGAGCATAAGGCGTTTTGGGCTATAAAGAAATGCAATATGGAGATGGATGGGGCTGGAAAGCAAAGGAAGTTACAACTCCAAGAGTTAGAGGAGCTTCGCAATGATGCATTTGAAAGCTCGCGCATTTATAAGGAAAAGACGAAAGCATTTCATGATAACATGATTTCTAGGAAACAATTTTGTATTGGGCGAGAAAGTGCTTTTGTTTAATTCTCGCTTGCATTTATTTAGGGTAAATTAAGGTCACGATGGATCGGACCTTTTATTGTTACTAATGTGTTTTCTCATGGTGCAGTGGAAATTCGTAGCATAGCTACAGGGAAAGAACTTAAAGTTAATGTGCACCGGTTGAAACCATATTATGAGAATTTCACTTCCGAAGTGGTGGAAGGAGTTAACTTTGTGGATGTAATCCCTCTGGAGGAGTCATAGAAAGCAAGGAGATAGTCGGGCTGATGACTTTAAACCAAGCGCTAAATGGGAGGCAACCCATCGGATGAGTATTTCTTGTCTTGTATTTATTTCTTGTTTTGTTTTTAGTTTTTAGTTTTTCGTGTCTTGTTTTTATTTATTTTTCTGATTTCTTGTCATATATCTTGTTAGAATTTCCCACCTTGACTTACTTTGGACGATTCAATTTACATTGAGGACAATGTAAAGTTTAAGTGTGGGGGAGTGGTTAAGCATTTGCGTTGTAAATTTTTGAAAATTTTCAACTTTTGTGTAAAATAGTGAATAAGAAAACTCCAACTTGTGGTTAGTTTAGAGTCACATAGTATATGTCGTTAAGATTACATCGAGATTCTCATAAGAGTGACTGAACTTAGAGATGACAGAGAACATGATCGGGTTTCTTACTTGTATGAGAGTTAAAGTTGGATTTAACCATGCCAAAGGCAAATATGGTGCAGACTGAATTTGGTATTAGAGTAGTGATCCCCTATAGTGGAGACTACCCATGTTACATAATGTGAGGCACCAACCTTCAATTCTTTGTACCTGTCTAAATTTGTGCTTTTAGAGTGTGTGTCACCGTACGTAAATTCCGGCAGAATGGTGAGCTGCCCAACCTCCCACCATAGAAGCACTATTTTGATCTCTTGAGTGCTATTTTGTCAATCATGATGGTGACATCGAATTGCTAACTTACATACCACTTGTAATCTTGTTCGCAGTTAGCACCATCCAATTTATCTCTCTCTACACCAACAGGTCCATAGAAACACCATCATCATCAACAAGAGAAGCATCACAAATTTGAAGGAAAGTTGAACACGTTCGAGGTTTACAAGCAATGGTACAGAATTGAGCAGATTTCAGATTCAAGTAAAGCAACAAGACAAGGAGCAGAATTTTTACAAGTTGAAGACTATTGTACAAGAGCGAAATTATCAAGGATGAGAGTTCGAGAAGTTTATGATATCAAGACATATAAGTTGTGAAGAATCAAGCGGTAAAGTACTTACACCATGGCCTTTGTACTTACATTTTTTTTTTTTTGTATTTTACTTTCTCTTGTCTCAAAAAAATAAAAAAAAATATATATATATTTTGGGTTTGTATAGTTCGTTTTTAGTTTTGTATTCTTTTAATAAAGCCAATGGAAGAAGGAATATCTACAAAGAAGTTTCAAGCAATAAGGAATTAGAGGAAAAAATTACATTGTCAAGATTCTACGAAGTTCAAGAGTTATCATCAAGAGTTGAAGACCGAAGACGAAGATGAAGACACCGATTGAAGACCAAAGACGTTTCTATGGATGTTGTGAGAGTGGTGCTAGCTGCACGCCGTACGGATAACGAGGTAAGTAAGCATATTCCCACCTTCGTTAAGTGGTTGATTTCCTTTCTTAGAGATCGTCAGAAAAATGGGTTTTCAAAATATTAAAAGATGTGGGTTTTCAAAACAATTCGGAGGGTTAAGCCTTCCTACCATTCAACGTGTCGCAGGATTCTCTCTTCATTCCTACCTGGACACATGTGTGACCCAAAAAAGGTGTTTATTATTGAGAGCAATATCATAAAACCCTTTCTTGTGAGGCAGAGTCGAGACTTTTGATCACTCCGAACCCGAATTTCTTTCGAAAAGGGATGGTTATTTCTCTCTCAACTTTTAAGAATGAGATTGTGTTCATTTATGTGTCTAACTTCTTATTACTAGTGTGCAGAATTTCTATGTCTTCTTAGCGCGTTGGATACTATCATTTTGAAGAACTAGTAAGTTGGAAAAATAGGTTTTGTGGGTATATCTCTAGTAAACCCTCACGAGACTATAACTCGTCCACTAGGGACACCTAGGGGTTCAAAGGCTTGTTATTATTCTAAGAGTAACCGTAGCCTCGACGACACGGAGTTGTATGTATTCTTTAGAATTGTTTTGTTTGATTTGCTCGAGGACTAGCAAAGTCTAAGTGTGGGGGAATCTGATAGGTGTCTAAAACACCTAATTTACTATCTAGTAGTTACGCTTTCTTTGCTATTTTTCTTGTGAATTATGTACTTTACGCGTGTTTTTGAGTTATTAGGTACTCTGGGTCGCACGGAGGAAAAGAAGCGAAAATCATTAAAATTGAGTCAAAAAGGCGTAATTGTCCTTTCACATGCTATTGGGAGCTGAGCCAAGGTTAAGGGGCAACTCTATTTGGAGGAGTATTAAACAAAGACTAGCTGTGGTTAAGGGGATGCCATCTGGGTAGCCCTTATCAAGGTGATAGAACATCAATTATAACCTACTTCCACAACCCTAAAATCGAGAGTTTCTGTCTTTCATTCATATGTTATCTCAATCATTTGCATCTGAGATTGAGAAGAAAAGTGAGAAAAGCAGCCATGACTGCTGTTGAAATCGAGAGCCGGAGATCGAGAAATTGAGATGATGATTCATAATGATGAAAGAGACCAGGTTAAGATTGAGATTTAATTCAAGAAAAGTCGATTAGAAATCGGTTCGTCATGGATGTAAATGGTCGAAATCGCAGACACGGGGTGAGTGATGTTGTTTCGGATTGAAGGAAAAGAATCAATGGAGAAGACAGAGAAGATCGAGAAATTGAAGATGGTACTGACTCGAATTGAGATGGGTTTGAATCTCATGGCTCTGAGTATGGAGTTAATTGAAGGAATCTGATGCAGTTGAGTTGGGAAGGATGATGGAGATTAATGGGTTTGTAGTCGAAATGTGGAGGGTGACTGAGATGGAGAAGCTGGAGTTAGAGATGTAGAATTCAGAGATAAGAAGATTGAGAAGATGATGCTACCATGGATCGATGTAATTGGGTTTGCTGGGGTTTGTTCCATCTCTTATCTGTCCATAGAGGTGGATGATTGTGGTCGAACTGGAGTAGTTCAGTGAGGGTGGTGGTTGCAATTTGAAGTTGTTAAGGCTGAGAATGAATTTGCAGAGGGAAGCCGCAGCAGGGATCAAGTGATGCTTTCACCTGCAGTTGTTGTTTGTTGCGGTCTGAAGACTCGGGATGTGGTTTTGATGGAATAATTGTTTGTGTGGGTTCAAGAATGAATAGATGTATGCTAGGAAAATTCAGGGAGGAAGTGGTGGTGTTATTGCCATTGAAAATGAAGCCACTGATGCTCAGTCATGATAAAAGGAGGAGACTCTTGGTGATTGAATTCATTGTAATTTCAGGATGAAATGTATGAGTTACAAGGACAAGATGAAGTTGGAGATGGTCAGGTGGACAGGTTGAAATTGCAAGTGATGCAACTGGAGTTGCAGCTGCATTTAAAGCTACAGAATGCCTGGTAGGACTGAGTTAGTGGTGATGTTAACAATGGTGCAGGGCAGGCCCGAACAACTGAGGTTAATGGTTGGTTTGGAGGTATTGCAGCTGAGCTGAAGTGATGGTGGTGATATAATGGATGCATGGAGGTCAGTTGTGTTGCAATGAGCTGCGGAGCTGTTGGTGTTGCTTGTAGTTTGAACACAAAACTGAGGCAGAGAATGGCTGAAGCTGAGATGTTGCTGTCAAAGGTTTGTGCAGTCATGAACTCGAGATGGAGTTACAAGTAGATGGGTTATGATGTGATGAATGAGTTGATACCGAGGTGACTGTGTAGGCAGTGAAGATAGTATAAGAACATGAATCTATGGATCTGAACTCAGGTGGAAGAATAAGTTCTGCTGGTGATGAGATTGCAGCTGTGCTTGAGAATGGTTATGGTGCTTGAAGTAATGAGAAGCTGCAGTGTATGGAGAATGGGGATCGGCAGGTTTGAGTATGTGGCCGTGATGCATCAGAATGATTCGGTGGTGTCGCTGCCCTGCGTAGTGTTGGGTTGCTGCTAATGGCAATGCAGTTGTGGAATGGTTTACAAAAAAAATGAGAAGCTGTGTTGAGAACTGTGGTGGACTGAGAAGGCAAGAATGGATCTAATGTTGGATTGTGAGTGGCAATGCAGCCATCATGGCTGTGACTGAGGTGGTGAAGCACAATGATTGTGCTACACAAGCTTAGGCCAGTGCAAAATGGCTTTGGCCAAGAACCCAACTCAGCCTAGTCACTCAGTTAGACAGACTCACCTGACTCAGTGATCTGGACCGAGTTGACCCGAGCTGACTCATTGACCGGTGACCGGGTGGACTTTGCCGGTCACCTGAGATACTTTCCGGTGCCGGATTCCGGCCAATTTCCGGCCATAATACCAGCTTTCCGGCAACAGTTTTTGGGCAGAGTTTTTACATGGGTATTCCTCACACATGGGCTTGGTGGACTTCTATCTATTGGACCCTTGGGGCTTGACCTAATTTTGGAAAGATGAAAAGCTATAAAAGGGAAAGTTTTCTACAACTTTAAAACACATATTTTTCTTGGAACTTTGGAGAGAGCCGGTTTTGTTTACGCTTCTAGGGTTTGCTTTTGTTCATCTTCTTCTTTCAATTAATATTTTTATGATGAACTCCATAGCTATGAGTAGCTAAACAATTATTATTGGTTATGGGATAAAGTTGATTTCTCAATATGTTATATGATTCAATGAATTAGTTTTGTCTCAATATTTTATTATTTGTGATTCACAATTAATAGTGTTATATGATTTGATAGTTTGTTTGGTTGAGTCCTAATCAATCCGATTTACATTCATCTCTTGAGCTATATTAGGGTTTTCAATACGAAAAAGTTGTTTATCCCTGATTCTAAGTAGCATAATTGTGGGTAGTGCTTGTAGTGATATATCCTACTAGTCACAAGTGAATCATAACTTTTGTTGAAACGGATTAGTGCTTTTACACATTCGTTTGCATTGATTAGTCTTATTCCATAGAACTTATTGCTTTAGGGAGTTAAATCTAATTGTGCTTTTACACTTTAGGTTGCTTTCTAGGAAGAATTCACATATGCATCTTTTAATGTGGTTGTGATGAAATCAGGGAATTAGCGGGATATACTTGCGATCAAGGTATCCTAGGACTTTTAGTGAATGAGAGATTAAAATACCAATTCTAATCATTGATGAAAATACATGTTTGTGAATGATACTATCCCGTGACCAATATTTTCTCCTTATTGATTATTCCAATTATTTGCTTTATTTTATTACTTTGTTAAAACAACAAAAATCCCCCCTTGGTTACCTTAGAAACTGAAAATCGCATAACAACAATTGCCTCTCTGTGGATACGAACTCTTCCTTACCTTGTACTTCATTTATATTTAGTGAGTAAGAAAGTGAAATTATTTTTGACGCTACGACAAATGATCAATCCACGCCCGAAAAGATGGGTACTTACAAAGCGCCTTTTGTTACAAATCTCTCCAACGAAGAAAGTTCCGATCCGTAAGATTTGACGGACATTCCATCATCGAGAGTACTTTGAGGAATTTCAAACTTTAACGAGGTTGAAGCAAGAACCTGCAAAAGATGCATAGACATTCATCAAGAGGTTCCACACTCAGGCAAGTCTCATTCCATGTCTATGTCATTTATTTCCCCACATGCTATCCTAGCATGGGGACTTAATTATGCTAGCGACTCTACAAGACGTTATGAATGGTAGCTTCACCGCATTAGTATTTTACCAAGTGGTTGAATATGACGTTTCTCCTAATCAAGCAATGAAACATTCATTATTGGTGTCCAAACATGGCAAATATCACTTTGGGCATTTCTCCTGCAAGTCCATGTGTTCCACAAAATCAGAAAGCTCCGATGTCTGCACAAGTGTCGAATCCCACTACCGCAACGAAAGGGATGTTGAATCAACAGAAGATACTCCAGTGCCGAGATGATCAAACCCCTAAGACATTAGATGCTTAAGGAATATACTCTTCAACGCTCAAGCATCTAAGAAGCCATCAAATTGTACTCCCAATCAAAGAGTACAACACAAATATATCGACGATGACACATTGATTCAACACCAGCACGATCAAAGTGTAACTAAACTACAATCGATAAGTCTTCATTATCCCATGATAAGACTTCTGAACATATGCAACATCATTCATACATGGATGGTACTAACTCCTTCAACATACACTGGGCAACCTGAGGTGATTCCATGAAACTTCATCAACGGGATTTCTCTACATCACAAGACCTTGCATGATTGAGGAACTTTCTATCTTCACCAATCACATCCAGTATGAAAACTGCTGATGTTATCTAATGCAACAACATCGACTCACTGACAAAGCCAGTTCCTGGTAAAGTTATGCTTTCAGGAGCATTCAGGTTGAACTCTAAGTACACCTTCATCTTAGCGACGCTCAACTCATCAACTAGTTCGTGAATGTAAAAGGCTCACTGGATGAAGGAGCAAAGATTATATCTATAATCATGGTTCTAGCCTTTTCGGTCTTTGAAGAAACTTCAACCATGGTATCAGCATCAACAATAATCTCTAGAGGAACACCATCCATGATTTCGGCATCGACAAGGATCTCTGGAGCGTAATCATTCATGGTCTCAGCACCAACAACGGTCTCAGGAGCAACATCCTCAAGGCTTCATAAACTAATCATTCTCTGAAGTGTTACACATGAAGCGGACTTTTCTAAGAACCGATGATTCATATTGTAGATGGTGGATTTTCAACGAAGGCTAAAATCGTAAACCCATACTTATATGTATTCCTGATCCAGCAATCAGATGAATATTGAGGCTCGTGCCTCTTATCGAAAGCATGAAAGATCATGCTATGAGAATCTCTGACTGAGAATACCGTCTCTCAGAGTATATATAGACATGTAGTCTCTCAGCTGAGACAACGGCATATCTCGTGAATACTGAGCAATTTCAGTAATTACTTCTATATAGAATCGAAAGATTAGACGGCTCCTAGACAGATTACCTGCTAGTATAGAGCAATAACGTCTTCAGGATGTAACAATGTTTTCCCTGACTATATGAAAGAAGTATGACGCTTCAACAAGCTCATATCACTCAATTCCTGAATAATTAATGCTCCTATACAATCGTACTAGTATAGAGCCATTAATTAATTATTCTCAAAATCAATAGATTCAAATCCCTGGAAAATATTCAATATTTTCATAATATTTCGTTACTTCAATTTATGGTTCTTCCCAGCAGAATTCCATGGGTTAGTAATAAATATTCAACACGCGGGCATCTGAGTTACCTTCGAGTAAGCCCCAACCAAATGGTGTAAATGTATTCGACAAATAATGCATTAACAAACACCTGAATGAACATACAAGTATTTCAAAATACGAAGAGACGATGAACCTATGCAAATAGGAAAGAAAATAATAAAATAATAGTCAAGGCGCTAGGGGACTGGCTTACCGACCGGCCAGTCATGTCGTGATCAGTCCCACGCCCAAATTCTATATTTTGTCATATTTTATTATTTTCCTTGATCTCATGAAAATCCTTTCATTTGAACAAATATCCTTCGTTTTGAGGAAACTCCTCATTTTCATGGTGTTTCCTTCACACTGAGGGAATAATATAAAATTAGGGAAAATATTGTGAGGCCGTGATTATTGGCCAACCGGCCATACCTTGATCCCAGCCGGCCCCACACCTCATGGTTCCTCATTATTTTATTATTATTTCCCTAATCTCATGAAAACTCCTTAATCTCATGATATTTCCTTGATCCCATGAAAAATAATATAAAATTAGGGAAACCCGTGGGACCGGGCCATAGCCGGACGGTCATGTCCTAGCTGGCCCCACATGCCCTATTTTATTATTATTATATTTTTCATGTTTCCTTAATCCCATGAAATTCCTTGATTTCATGATATTTCCTTCAAATTATGGGAAAATACACAAAAATACATAAAATTAAGGATACTTGTGGGACCGGGCCCAAGCTCCCACAAACCCCTTATTCTATTATTATTATTTTTATATTTCCTTGGCTTGGCCATGCCCTAGTCGGTCCCACAAACCCCTTATTCTATTATTATTATTTTTATATTTCCTTGATTTCATGATATTTCCTTCAAATTATGAAAATTCTTTCAAATTATGAAAACTCCTTCAAATCATGAAATAATACATAAAATAAGGGAAAATTCACGGGACCGGGCCCTAGCCGGATAACCATGCTCAAGACGGTCCCACACGCCCTTATTTTATTATTATTAATATTTTTGTTTCCTTCATCTCATGAAAACTCCTTGATTTCAACAAAAACTCATTGGTTTTAACAAATTCCTTGGTTTTATCATATTTCCCTAAAATCATGAAAATATTATGAAAATTGGGAAAAACGTGTGGGACCAAGCTCCTTGGCCGTCCAGCCATGCCTTGGCCATGTCCGGTCCCACACTTCATGATTCCCTCACTTTTTATTATTTTTCCTTCATCTCATGAAGTTTTGACGGTTTCGTCAAAAACCATGATTTCTTCATATTTTCTCAACGTGAGCATGTTACCTTGGCCGACTGATGCGTGTCGTAGAATCCACAACAAATTAATTAATACTTTACTACCTAATTAACTAGTAATATAGGGTGATTGCTCAAATGCACACCCCAAAAATATCAAAATTCTCGAATGTCTTTAAGATCACTCCTATTAGTAAAAACAAACGATAATCGTGTAATTGACATACGGACACTTTGGTGACGTGAGCATGTTACCTTGACCGACCAAGGTTGGCTCTTTTGGCTTGCAAGATAACTTTCTTGCATTCTGATTCCTTCAATCCTCAATCCCGCCGGTCCCACGTATTCTCATGATTTGACCTAATTTGCACAATTGCACGTATTAGGTCCAAAACACTTCCAAACAACTTGGAACTTGATGGAACGATCATCAATTGATCCCGTGAACACCTGGGCTGGTTTCATGACCCCTTGGTCGGTCCCTCATCTCTTCCTAATTAATTGGGTTTTATCACCTAAGGTTCAACATTATTTTAATAAATGATTAAACCAGCATTTAATCATCCTTTCATCAACAAATTAACTGATCTTCAGGAGATCTTGATATTTTCTCATGTGAGCATCTGGGCACTACATGGTCGACCCATAATCCCATGTAGCCGGTCCCTCCTTTTCTGTGGTTAGTTCTCAATAAACCATCAATAAATCATTAATTGACCAAATTAGGGTTTTGAGTCCGAGATTAATGAGCCCAGATTCAAACGCTAATAATTTTACGTTGATCCCGTGATCAACATTTTATTTATCATACTCGGTTCAATTGCCAGTATTCTGATTTAATATTTTATTTGGTCATGCTACCATAATTCATCAAACGAGCAATATTTGCTCAGATGAGCAATACTTGCTCAAATCAAAGAATATTGGTTAAATTATCAATATTCAACAAATCATCAAATGAGCAATATATGCTCACGTTAACTTATTCACACATCATATCTCTGTCTCAACAGACATGTTCAATTCATGAGTCTCAGAACATTTCCAAACCACGTTCGACTCAACAATACAAGGACTCATCGTCCCATGAAGTCATGAAGTCAAAGAAATGACTAACTAAATACACGTCTGCCTTGCAGATTCCACAATCACACGAGACATCAATCGTGTCACATGGGGGATATTAACTAGGGTTTTGGTCTGGCGGTCTACGACACGTGTGTTCATACGCACGATGAGAATGTGAGCAAGTCGTGCAATCAGTTGAAGGAGTTAACAAAGTAGTGGATGGAAAATCAACCAAGTCTCCGCACGTTGAGCAACTGGTTTTAACACGATTTACACTTCCCCATTCTTTGATTCCATCAACTGACACACTTCATGAGATCATGGTGTTTTCAATTCCAACAATATAAATAAGTCTCTGAATGATGATTGAAACAAGGACAATCTCACGTCAAACAGACAACGCGAGATTAACAATCCAACTCTCAACAGAGCAAATTCAACCATTCAGAACTTATCTTATTTTCAGAATACACAACACACCTACAATCTTCGATCACCATTGATCTCACACATTTCTCAGCTTCCCTCCTACAGACCGACCCATCCTCTCTTGTGACAGAATTTACTCTGGAACGGCCATTGTCTTGGTTTAGGCTAGAGTACTACAGATTGATCTCTCGAATTCAAAGCACTCCCTTTTGCGGTGCATCCGTGTGAGGTCAACATTTCGCTTCGGTTCAAGGAGTCTCCTCTGTACGGTCGTCTCCTCAATTCCGTAAAAACCAGCAAATCGTTTTGCCCCATCTACAGATTGGTGACCACAGTGTGAGATCATTCTCTCGGTTGCAAATTCACTTATCACAAAGATGGTTGGTCTTAGGTCCGGTTCAGTTACCAACCCGGATTCAACACCCGGTTATAATATTGTAAGCTCTAGCGGTACTGCTAACACCACTCCTCCGGTGCAACCTGCCACTACCACTCCTCTGGTACAACCTGCCACTACTCCTCCTCCAAGCACTGGTGCTCCAGTGATCACCCCTGCAAACGGCAACGCCGACGCCATCAATAACCCACTCTTCGGTCGGTCTCTCGAAGAAGTCAGAAAAAATCCACCTATCATAGGTGATCTCATGAAGGTACAAGAAACTCTTGCCAAAAATCGATCGACATGGTCGCTACTCGAAGGAACTATTCAACTATCTCAAGACTCTTACAGACAAGATGTCAGATAAAACTCAAGAGAAAGGAAAATCTAAAGAAAAATCTTCAGACGCTGATCCAGAAGTCACTCCAATCCATGTAGTAGATGATGAGGAAGTTCCCGAAGCTACAGATGATCCAAAAGCAAAAGAACCATCCAGTTTCATCACTCGTGAGGACCTGGAGCGCCTCTTAGAGGATCATGGAAAAGACAAAACGCCTTCTGAGCATCGTCACAAACCTCCATACCATGCTACTATGCAAAGAATTCCTCTGCCAAAAGGTTACACCTCTCCCACCTTCACGCTTTATGATGGAACATGCAACGCTCGAGAATATGTTTCTCGGTTTCTGGAAGCGCTGGATGAACATGAGCACAACCATACTGTCCGTCTGAAGGAATTTTCGAAGTCTCTGAAGGGTAGAGCATATACCTGGTACAACAACATCGCACCAGGAAGTATCAAAAATTGGGGGGAAATGGTTAATGCTTTCTACAGAAATACTTCTTCGTTTCGAACAAATCACCCTCTCTCGATCTCTAAGGATGTTTCAAAGGAGCAACGAACATCCTAACGATTATGTGAAAAGGTTCAGGGTTCAGGCCTTGGATTGCCATGATCCAAATGTCACAGAGCAACAACTCGTGGACTTGTGCATCAACGGAATGATCCCAGTCTATAGAGCTTTATTGGAAAATCTCAGGTTCCAGACTTTCTCAGAACTCCATGAAGCAGCCAAGAGATCAGCAACTACTGCACCTGCTCTATTGGAGAGAGCCAAGACCACAAAAGCTGATGAGCCACAAGAGACCCGAGGTAGCAGACGTTTAATCAACAAACAATACAACCTCCAACCTTCCACAAATGCTGTTGCAGAAGGGAGTAAACGAAAAGCCGAGCCACAACGCAAACATACTTCCTCAACCCCTTCAAAGGCGCAAAGGAAGGATGATGTGCAAGTTCCTGTTCAACACACGGAAGCTGATCCAGAGGCACCTGACTTCCCCTGTTCCATTGAGGAAGTTATTGAACTTCTAGACGCATGGGTTCAAGACGGCGCGATCAAGCTCCCATATGTCAAGAAAGAACCAACTGAAGAAGCCATGGGAAATCCTTGTTACTGCCGCTTTCATAGGTTTGTCAACCATCCCACAAGTGATTGCAGAACTTTGAAGCGCATATTTAAAGAAAAGGTCGAATCAGGAGAACTCAACCTGGGGACTAAAGGGGTACACATAGATCCTCTCCTTGTCAGAACCTTCACTCCTTCTGAACCACCTGTCAAAGAAGCAGTTTAATCCTTAACTGAACATATCTTCGAATTGCTATACTTATCAAAAGCCCAGAGAGGAGACATGTTCGCTGCACTGAACCACATCATGTCAGGAAAGCGTTTGTTGATTCAAGAAGCATTCCCTGAGCCGCCCTCAACAGATGAGGAAATGTACGACTGGAGACTCTTCACCACAGTCCATCTCAAGGGAAACGAGTTCAAACGAGCATTGATTGATGTCGGCACCGCTGTTAATATTATCCCTCTGAAAACTCTCAAAGCTGCTGGTATCACACGACAATTCATGCTCCAGTAACAATCACAGATCATGAAGGAACACCCAGAGATGCTTATGGCCACATCACCCTCAAGATGAACATAAACTTGGCCTGGACAGAAATAAAATTCTTCATAATCCGAGAAGATCCAGGGTATGATATGATTCTTGGACGAACATAGATTCACACTGGAAAGGTAACACCAACACCTTCAGTTGCACATCTCTCTATTGAAAAAACCTCTGATTCGAAAGAAGAAAAAGAAGATACTTCACCGTTCGAGTATTTTAAGGAGGTCAGAACCCTAGCGGAGCTAACACAAAAACCTGAAGAAGATGCAAATGCTTTCATCAGAAGGTTTCGCACTCAGGCAAGTCTTATTCCTCCTCATATGTCTATATCATCAGTTTTCAAATATGCTTATTTGGTCCGAGGACTTTACTCCACCAACAACTTAGCAATTGCAAAATGCTATGAATGGATAACCTCGCCCCAACAATATTTCACCAAATGGTTAAGTTCAGAGCTTCTTCAAACCGAGCATATCATCAAAAAGTTTATTGTCAAGACATAGCCAAGCATGATAAACAGTACCTCAAATATTCTCCTCTGCATCAGTGTCCATACATACCACAACCGTGGAACTCCACTGCACGAAGAATTCCAAACCAGCAGAAAATATTCAGAGAACGAATGATCAAGCCTAACAAATTCCAGGTGGGAGATTTGGTTCTCAAAGCAACTAAGCGTAACTCCCATTCTGCAAAGAATTCGAACTGGGAAGGACCCTACATGGTCTCTAAGTCTGTCGCTGGTGGATACTACAAGCTGATCAACATGGATAACAAGGAAAGCGTGGCCGTGATACATGAGAATTGGCTCAAGGCCTTTGATGTCTAAGGTTTTGGATATTCGAGGTATTGGATGTTCATGGCACGAATACCTAAAATAATTGGCATTTAGAGTTTTCTTTCATTGTATTTCAATTCCTCCAAAATGTTTGCAATACTTGCATTCAGTAATTTAAATCCAACAATTTATCAAAATTCAGTTTGCTTAAAGAAAATCTCTATCAAACCCAAAGAAAATCCTCAATCATCTACCGATCCAAAACCAATCAAAACAAAAAAATAAAACCTCACATCTCTCAGAAGTTCAGAAATTCAAGAGATTATGAAAAGAAATCAAAGGAAATCAGCAAAGAAAGATTTTTGCTCCTCTCGCATCCTTCAAGACTTGCAAAGCCGCCTTCTCCATGTTCAGCTCTTGATCGATCTGGCAATTTTGTCTTCCTTTTCCATCACAAAGATCATTGGGAAATGGTACGTTATTCTCACATGAGTCCTTAATAGCATTCATCTTCTTACGGAGCCATTTCACATTGAAGCCAAGTCTCTCAGAATTCTCCAAGTTGAACTCCCAATCAAAGAGTACATCTGGAGTCACAATATTTCTAGCTCTAGTGCATATATCGCTTACAACACGCAAGATAACACTTACTTGCATGGTTAAGGAATAAGCACGCTTTGGGTCTCTAGTAACGACGATGTGACCAAATTTCTTCCATATTTTCTCGTACAAGTTGGCATATCCAATGGGAACACCGAATCCACCAACTAATTCGTGGTATGGGAGTGATGCATCAAACGGAGGATCAAAAGAAAAACCTGCACTTGGGTATTCATGCACCACTATACGGTTTTCAATCACTGGAACAATCTCTACAACAACAGTTTCTTCAGTCTCTCTTACTTGCGGCTCGCTTTCTTTCATCACATCAAGCAACAACAATCGAGGTCTCGACCCCTTAATTGCTTCAAAGAACAACACTCTCATGGACCTGAAGTGCAGGGATAGTTACTTCTTTATCAATAACCCCAGGGTTGCTCGTTTCATCATCATTGATTCCTTCATTCTCAACTTCGGTATTTTGTACCTAATACGAAGATTACATGAGATTAGGATCATCCAAGCATGAAACCAAAAGAAATCATAAACTACGGCATATAAGTGGTCAATAATCATCAAGGTTTTTCATTCTACATGTTATAGGTCAGCAAATAACATAAAAGTCGTGAAAATACGTTTTACGGTAATCTCGTCTGAAAAAACTGTACTCTACTCTGCACTAAAAGACGAACTTGGAGCAACCTACAAGGAATCTGAGGATGGGTCATATACCATTCTCTTCGTATGGATGTTCTCTACCACATTTCAAAATTTCATGGCAATCTGATGAATAGCAAAAAGATGTAGTCGAAACATCGGGCAACATGCAATCTGAAAAAATTCTGGAAGTCTCCTGGAAGTTTACTGTTTCGCCCTTTTCAGGTCCTAAACGTGCTCAAAATTCAAAAAGCTTTTTAAGTAAAGCTTGGAAATTCTCTGGGCTTGAAGATACATATGCGGATCATGAAAATCCGACTCCAGATGAAGGTTTTACGGAGTTTTCGCCAAAATTACTTGTACACTCACATGGATTCTCATTCATTCACTCAAAAATCAGCAATTTCATACTTTTATGAAGAGGTTACAAGATATGTGCTTAATTGGGGGGTCTCCGAAGTGTTCAAAGAGTTGGGATTGCCCGTGTCAACATCAAGAGGTTCATCATTTTCATTCGATTATGAATATTTGGAATTTCCTTCGCCTCTATTCTCGGGAGACGACCGAATATCAACACTCTCTACTTCCATGGAAACATCCTCCTGGACACATTCTCAAATAATTAGCATTTTCACGTGAGGCATTTATGATTGGCTATGAAGGAGGGTACTCACAATATTTTCTTCCTCGACGCTCAAATCAGAGATTGTCTTCCCAGCAGCAGAGAACTGAAGACCATCAATACTAGACGGAGCAAAGTTCTGTAATCAAATAACAAATATTGGTTTCATGATCCTAGCAATATGGATGAAATAAGTTACAGCGGAAAAGTGTTGGCAAATCACCAAAGAAATAACCGGGAACTTTATGGTGTTAGGCAACAATTTATAATTCTTGTTCCTGCCTTCTCCGCCATGAATAGTCGTCAAACTCGAGAGGTCTACATCAATTCGTGGTCTTACATTGCGACCGCCCTGTGGAAAAGAAAATTTTGATGCGATAATCAAAATACAATCATCATAATCTTATGAAGACTTTGCAAAATACTTACTTGTGAACATCCTGGAGATGTTTTCCGTTTGTCACTACCAGGGAAATGCTTCAATCTTGGTCGAGTAGCAATCATCTCAGGAGAAGGGGGCTCCTTCACTAAAGGTTGATTAACTCTTACAAAATCAGATAAGCGCTTGAGTTGTTGATCCCAAAAGTCTATGTAACTCGGAGTTACATATGAAACTCTTTCAGAGCTGGGGAACCAGAATTTGCTTCCTTCCACATGTGTGCGGTCCAGACGGGTCATAAGCTGATCAACTGAGGGTTTTCTTCTTCGGAAAGTTGGAACACACTGATCCATACCCATTTGCCGAGCCGCCCTATCAATAGTGTATTCTTCCACTGAGAATTCGCCATGCATTATGGATATTAGATAACCGGGAGTACAACTTAGCATAAAAGCTCTCTCGCCGTCATCCAAGTCGGCGTCGGATTCCAAAGTCATGCTCTCTTCATCATTAAAAGTTCTCAACTGAGAGATATAAAGGGGAACTGATACCCATGGGCGGAAGTTGAATTCAGATTCACAATCCAGAACATCAACAAAGCGAGTCTTCAGTCGAGGTTGCTTTGTAGACCAGCGCATGATCCTGGCATTAATTTTCTCAGAGAAAACATGACGAGCATCAGTATTCAATCCTTGCAAAATGGTACGTGGAATAGGTGCATAATTCTTGAAACGCTCCCACATCAAGGCTTGAAGAAACATTGTATTGGCGTAACATTCAATCTTCATAAAACCGTTCGAGACACTAGAGTCCATGATCAAGGAGTCCAAGTTAGAATACAAAGAACCCAGGAACAAGCTACCTATTGGTAGTTGCTCGCCCTGAGCCATCTTAATCGCAAACGGAATCACGAACGGCTTCAACAAGTTTCCAGCATCTTCAAATATGTCTCTGGACAGCCATAAACACAAGAAAGCAGCAATAGATAACGTATCGACAACAGGCCACTCCAGAGGAGTATCTCTTGGCCACCAGTGTATCAACCAATGAGCATAACAACCTTTGCTGCCAGATGCTTTATTAATGTCCTCCATCGTGGTTGTCAAGATGTTAGAGATTACAACTTCCTCTGGTGAAGAAAGATTTTCAGGAAAATTGCCCGTGATTGGAAGATGCAACAATGCAACTACATCTTCTAAAGTAATGGTAAACTCTCCCCATCTGCATATGAAAGAGTGAGTTGGAATACACCATCGAGCAAGTAAAGCTACAATACCTCGCGCATCATGAAAAATGAATAAATATCCAGAAGCTTGAATAGCTCGTATTATTCGTGCGTCATGAAACTTAGCTCGAACACGAGGAAAACCCAGCATGTACCTCGCCCATCCAGAAAACTTTTCCAAGGGTCGTCGAGAAAGCTTGAATTCGATGAGTGATGCAGAAAAATATCCTCGTTCAAGACAAAACCGAATAGCTTCCTGAGGAGTCACCAATTTTTTCTGAGTAACCTCTCTGGGATTTATCAGAAGACGAAATACTGGAGTATTGAGACGCTTTTCAGGCCTTTGATCCATGAAGAATGCATCCTCTATGTTCGGAACGTTCTTGATTCCCGGAGTTTCATCTTCGCCAATGGAAGTCTCATCCATGCATGAATCATCCCTAGAGGCATCATTTTCTATGTGTGAATCCTCCCTGGAAGCATCATTGTCCACACACGTATCATCTCTATCTCTGGAAGCATCATTGACTTGAGAATCAGACATCCTTGCAAAGTAGCTGTAACGTGCACACAATACTTCACTTCAGTATACCATTCATACAAGATGCAAACGTCTACAAAATGGTAATTCTCAACTCTTACCTTTTTACGATTCCCCTAACAATAGTGATAGTAATGCTAGAGTTAACACTCCAAAATTGTTCGTCTCTTTGAAACCTACAAAAGACGAACGAAAACTCGATTTTCATAAAACCATGAATATTTGACTGTGTGAACATTCACTAAGGAATTATGAAAACTAAAGCATTATTCATAAATAATTGTTTACTTCTAAGTAATATTACACAAAACTCAAGTTTTGACTTTAAAGAAAATAATATATATTTTACATATATATATATATATATAACGTGATTCAATCGCGTAAATAAATAAATAAATAATATATATATATATTTTTGACGTGAGTAAAACTCACGAAAATAATAAATTTGTGGACACTCCACGGTTTTAACAAAAAAAAAATCCATGAATAGACCATGGTTTTATTAAAAAAAAAATCTTTTCCTTCGTATTGTCATACGTCTTTAAAGCGAAGGTTTATTCTAATTTTGTGAAAACTCACACATTATAAGATAAAGTTTTGATTTACATGAAAGCTCATATACAAAATTTTATCACTGGACGCAAGTTCATATATAAAAAAAAAACTCTTTCTTAGTATCATTGTCATTCTTTAAAAGAAGGGTTTATTTCGGTTTTGTGAAAATTCACCTTTTCATGATAAAAATCTAGTTCACATTAAAGCTCATAAACTTAGTCTTATCACTGGACCTAAATCTTCATATATAAATAAAAATCCCTCCTAAATTAGGGATTATTATTAGTTTTCGAAACTAACGATCAAACGAACATACGTTTTCAAAAAACAAGGGTTTTTCAACAAAAAATCCTACTCGTACACAAATATATGATTCCAACATGATCACTTCATGAAACTCATGTAAACATCAGCAAACCAAAAAAAATAATCCCGCACCTGGTCGGCGCCGGCCGGAAACTGGCCGGGCGATGATCGGATGGCAACGGCAGATGGTGGTGCTCCGACAAATTTTTTTATTTCCTCCTCCCTGGCGTGAAGGTGATGAAGGGATCAAAGCACTGGTCGTAGAAAAATAATAAAAAAAAGGGATTAATTCCTTTTATATCAAATTTTATTTCCAAAACCTAATTTTCTAAGGATTTCCTTATTGGGCCCGGCCCGTGAATCCTAAACGACCAAGGTCCCGTCGTCCAAATCAGCGGTTCAACACCAATTTATGTCCACCAAACGACATTCTATCATGCCACTGGGATCTTCCTTCAAGTCATGGTATGCTCGTACTATCGAAATCCGGTAACATCTTAACTTACGACTAAGTTCGATTACTTATATTGTTTATGACCGGAAAATCACCATTCAATGCCGATCGAGGAACACGGCTTTCCTCACTAAGCAGGGGGACTTAATGTAGATGGTGGATTTTCAACAAAGGCTAAAATCGTAAACCCATACTTATATGTATTCCTAATCCAGCAATCAGATGAATATTGAGGCTCATGCCTCTTATCGAAAGCATGAAAGATCATGCTATGAGAATCTCTGACTGAGAATACTGTCTCTCAGAGTATATATAGATATGTAGTCTCTTAGCTGAGAAAACGGCATATCTCATGAATACTGAGCAATTTCAGTAATTACTTATATATAGAATCGAAAGATTAGACGGCTCCTAGACAGATTACCTGCTAGTATAGAGCAATAACGTCTTCAGGTTGTAACAATATTTTCCCTGACTATATGAAAGAAGTGTGACACTTTAGCAAGCTCATATCACTCAATTCCTAAATAATTAACGCTCCTAGACGATCGTACTAGTATAGAGCCATTAATTAATTATTCTCAAAATCAATAGATTCAAATCCCTGGAAAATATTCAATATTTTCATAATATTTCGTTACTTCAATTTATGGTTCTTACCAGCAGAATTCCATGGGTTAGTAATAAATATTCAACATGCGGGCATCTGAGTTACCTTCGAGTAAGCCCAACCAAATGGTGTAAATATATTCGACAAATAATGCATTAACAAACACCTGAATGAACAGACAAGTATTTCAAAATACGACGAGATGATGAACCTATGCAAATAGGAAAGAAAATAATTAAATAATAGTCAAGGCGCTAGGGGACTGGCTTACCGACCGGCCAGTCATGCCGTGATCAGTCCCACGCCCAAATTCTATATTTTGTCATATTTTATTATTTTCCTTGATCTCATGAAAATCCTTTCATTTGAACAAATATCCTTCGTTTTGAGGAAACTCCTCATTTTCATGGTGTTTCCTTCACACTGAGGAAATAATATAAAATTAGGGAAAATATTATGGGGCCGTGATTATTGGCCAACCGGCCATACCTTGATCCCAGCCGGCCCCACACCTCATGGTTCCTCATTATTTTATTATTATTTCCCTAATCTCATGAAAACTCCTTAATCTCATGATATTTCCTTGATCCCATGAAAAATAATATAAAATTAGGGAAACCCGTGGGACCGGGCCATAGGCGGCCGGTCATGCCCTAGCTGGCCCCACATGCCCTATTTTATTATTATTATATTTTTCATGTTTCCTTAATCCCATGAAATTCCTTGATTTCATGATATTTCCTTCAAATTATGAAATTCCTTCAAATTATGGGAAAATACACAAAAATACATAAATTAAGGAAACTTGTGGGACCGAGCCCAAGTTGGCCGGTCATGCCCTAGGCGGTCCCACAAACCCCTTATTCTATTATTATTATTTTTATATTTCCTTGATTTCATGATATTTTCTTCAAATTATGAAAATTCTTTCAAATTATGAAAACTCCTTCAAATCATGAAATATAATACATAAAATATGGGAAAACTCACGGGACCGGGCCCTAGCCGGCCAACCATGTTCAAGCCGGTCCTACACGCCCTTATTTTATTATTATTAATATTTTTGTTTCCTTCATCTCATGAAAACTCCTTGATTTCAACAAAAACTCCTTGGTTTTAACAAATTCCTTGGTTTTATCATATTTCCCTAAAATCATGAAAATATTATGAAAATTGGGAAAAACGTGTGGGACCAAGCTCCTTGGCCGGCCAGCCATGCCTTGGCCATGGCCGTTCCCACACTTCATGATTCCCTCACTTTTTATTATTTTTCCTTCATCTCATGAAGTTTTGACGGTTTCGTCAAAAACCCTGATTTCTTCATATTTTCTCAAATGATTGCTCAAATGCACACCAGAAAATATCAAAATTCTCAGAATTGACATACGGACACTTTGGTGATGTGAGCATGTTACCTTGACCGACCAAGGTTGGCTCTTTGGCTTGCAAGAATCCGGTCCCACGTATTCTCATGATTTGACCTAATTTGCACAATTGCACGTATTAGGTCCAAAACTCTTCCAAACAACTTGGAACTTGATGGAACGATCATCAATTGATCCCGTGAACACCCAGGGCCGGTTTGATGACCCCTTGGTCGGTCTCTCATCTCTTCATAATTAATTGGGTTTTATCACCTAAGGTTCAACATTATTTTAATAAATGATTAAACCAAAGATTTAATCATCCTTTCATCAACAAATTAACTGGTCTTCAGGAGATCTTGATATTTGCTCACGTGAGCATCTGGGCACTACATGGTCGACCCATAATCCCATGTAGCCGGTCCCTCCTTTTCTGTGGTTAGTTCTCAATAAACCATCAATAAATCATAAATTGACCAAATTAGGGTTTTGAGTCCAAGATTAATGAGTCCAGATTCAAACGCTAATAATTTTACGTTGATCCCGTGATCAACATTTTATTTATCATACTCGGTTCAATTTCCAGTATTCTGATTTAATATTTTATTTGGTCATGCTACCATAACTCATCAAACGAGCAATATTTGCTCAGATGAGCAATACTTGCTCAAATCAAAGAATATTGGTTAAATTATCAATATTCAACAAATCATCAAATGAGCAATATATGCTCACGTTAACTTATTCACACATCATATCTCTGTCTCAACAGACATGTTCAATTCATGAGTCTCAGAACATTTCCAAACCACGTTCGACTCAACAATACAAGGACTCATCGTCCCATGAAGTCAAAGAATCGACTAACTAAATACACGTCTCGCCTTGCAGATTCCACAATCACACGAGACATCAATCGTGTCACATGGGGGATATTAACTAGGGTTTTGGTCTGGCGGTCTACGACACGTGTGTTCATACGCACGATGAGAATGTGAGCAAGTCGTGCAATCAGTTAAAGGAGTTAACAAAGTAGTGGATGGAAAATCAACCAAGTCTCCGCACGTTGAGCAACTGGTTTTAACACGATTTCCACTTCCCCATTCTTTGATTCCATCAACTGTCACGCTTCATGAGATCATGGTGTTTTCAATTCCAACAATATAAATAAGTCTCTGAATGATGATTGAAACAAGGACAATCTCACGTCAAACAGACAACACGAGATTAACAATCCAACTCTCAATAGAGCAAATTCAATCATTCAGAACTTATCTTATTTTCAGAATACAGAACACACCTACAATCTTCGATCACCATTGATCTCACACATTTCTCGCCTTCCTCCTACTGCACCGACCCATCCTCTCTTGTGACCGAATTTACTCTGGAACGGCCATTGTCTTGGTTTAGTCCAGAGTACTACAGATTGATCTCTCGAATTCAAAGAACTCCCTTCTTGCAGTGCATCAGTGTGAGGCTGAACATTTCGCTCGGTTCAAGGAGTCTCCTCCGTACGGTCGTCTCCTCAATTCCGTAAAAACCAGCAAATCGTTTTGCCCCATCTACACATATCAAGATGGATATACCTGATAACATGCTCACATGAAAGTCTTCCCAAAGATGGCACGACTGGTGGGCATAATCCAAAGTCTTCTACAAGATGTTCTCATCACCTCTACAAATGAGATACAACACACTTCAGGCCATGAGTTTGCAAAAACGTACCAATAGGTGATGAATGGGACAACGCTTCCTCAACGAAAGATGTTGGTCTATGTCTCTTCTACAACATACCAAAAGGGCGCATTAATCGGACATACGAGCTGAAAGATATGGCCTTTACAACCAGGTCTATGAAGTCTGAAAATTCTATACGGGATTACAAATCACGAATGTGGACGCTTCGTTGGCTGACCTCTACAACTCCGAATTGAGTGATTCTTTTCTCATGTGACAACTCAGTCTCTTATCTTCAAAAATTGGGGTCAAGCATCAGATTCCGACGTCGTATGAGGTTCCTACAGCTTCCTGAGCATACAACATGCAAGTAGCAATTCTTAAACGGGATTCATAACTTCCACAGTCGATCGTTGTCTACCAGGTCTTTTCGCTAAGTCCTTCATCAAGGTACCTCCAACTTCGACCACATGGGTCTTTATATCAATTTTTCTACCCGGATCCTCTATCTAGGTCCTGCCAGAAGAAGGGAAAATGAAAGAGAGAGATTCAACAAAATACTTGGGACTGACGGTCCACTGATCATGTCGATCAATTTCACAGTCCAACACTCGTGGTTCCGGGCTCTCCACTGCTAGTCAATCATCGGAAAAGGAATGCTACCACCGGGACATGCCACCATGGTCATTACATCATCCTCTCTTGAGATCAACCTCAGTTATGGTCCCATGACCATGGTTTCAGAAGTGATGTTTCTATGACTGACAGAAACAAGATGGCACTGCAAGCACCATACTCATATATCAATCAAAGGGTCCTGATCTCGAATGAATCAATGATATTAAATCCTTCAACAACCATTCAAGACACAAGCGAATGGTCTAAAAGCACAACATGAGTGTTTTACAGCAAGCTCGTCTGAGATGATTTTACACTGTCCTGTACAAACCGACGAGCTGGGAAAAATTGGTGAAGAATCTAGGGATGAAATAACCAGGAGTACAACTCAGTATGAAGGATATCTCACCATCACTCAGAGGTCCCAGAAGTACCATTTCTTAAAGTTTCATCCGTAGAGATGTCATCTCTGGAAACATCATCTTTGGAAGTATCATCATGGGAGTCAGTCATTCTTGCAAAGTGGCTACTTCAAAGACATCGTTCATACAAAGCGCAGATTCAACAAAACGATGAATCATGAAATAAAGGTGCTCACGACAGCGTCTACAAAAATGGTAACCATCCAACTCTTACCTATTTACAATTTCACTAGTTGTAGTGATTACAATCTCGATAATTTGTTCGCTCCTTCAAACCTGCAAAGACGAACAAAATTCGTTATTCAAAACCATAACGTGATTTTCATAAAACTGTGAACAATTCACGAAACTTCCATCATGTGAACAATTCACATTATTTTTCACCGTGTGAGCGACTCCCCATCGAGTGAACACTCATTGATTTTGTGCATACACTATCACATCACAAAATCCATAGAAACCGTATTTTATCAAAAATTGCTTACTTCTAGCAATTGCTGAAAATCAAAATTTTAATTTCACATAAATTTCCACAGAGTGAACATTCATTGATTTTCGTGCATACCCTCTTAAAATCACGAAATTCACGAAAACATTATTGTTTGCTTTTAACAATTATTTAAAATCAAAACTTGATTTTACAAAATCTTTAAAATCGTGAACAATCCGTGTAAAATTTTTACTCTGTGAAACATTCACTGGTTTCTCAAAATTGGACAGACGTCCATTTTACAATTGTGAAAACTCACATACAAACATTATTTCACCATGTATAATGCTCTACTTCCAACAATTGTTCAAAATCAAAACATGATTTTACAAAATATGTAAATATTTAACGTGAAACTCACGTAAATTTGAAAAATATATCTATATTTTTTTTTGCTCCCTCGCACGAGCATCTGTCTTTAAAGCGAGAGTATATTTTCAAAGATTTCTGAAAGCTCGAAGATAAAAAATTTCATGAAAGCTCATAAACAAAATTTTATAACTAACAGACGCACGTCTATTTAAAAAAAAAAAAAAAAAATTCTCTCGTACAAGCATCCACCTTTGAAACGAGAGTTTATTCCACTTTGTGAAATCTCACATATTTAAAAAAATAAAATTTCGGTTTTCGTGAAAGCTCATAGACAAAATTCTATATCATTAGACTCGAGTCTATTTTGTTTGTTCCTTAAACTAACGAACGAACGAGCGTCTATTCCTAAAACAAGGATTTCTTTTCATGGGCCCGGACCCGTGAATCCTAAATCGACCAAGGTTTTGTCATCAAATCAGCGGTTCTACACCAATTTATGCTCATCAGATGATGCTCTATCGTGCTACTGGGATCTTCGTTCAAGCCGTAGTTCGCTCCCGCAATCGAAAATCCGGTAACATCATCTTACGACTAAGTTCAATTACTTATTTCGTTCATAACTGGAAAATCACCATCCAAAGGCCGATCGAGGAACATGATTGTCCCTCACTAAGCGGGGACTTAATGTAGATGGTGGATTTTCGGCAAAGGCTAAAATCGTAAACCCATAATTATAAGTATTCCTGATCCAACAATCAGACGAATATTGACGCTCATGTCTCTTATTGAAAGCATGAAAGATCATGCTATGAGAATCTCTGATTGAGAATACTGTCTCTCAGAGTATATATAGATATGTAGTCTCTCAGCTGAGGCAACGACATATCTCACGAATACTGAGCAATTTCAGTAATTACTTCTATATAGAATCGAAAGATTAGACGGCTCCTAGACAAACTTGCCCGCTAGTATAAAACAATAACGTCTTCGATGTAACAATGTTTTCCCTGACTATATGAAAGAAATATGACGCTTCAACAAGCTCATATCACTCAATTCCTGAATAATTAACGCTCCTAGACGATCGTACTAGTATAGAGCCATTAATTAATTATTCTCAAAATCAATAGATTCAAATCCTGAAAATATTCAATATTTTCATAAAATTTCGTTACTTCAATTTATGGTTCTTCCCAATGAGAATTCCATGGGTTAGTAATAAATACTCAACACACGGGCATCTGAGTTACCTTCGAGTAAGCCCCGACCAAAATGGTGTAAATGTATTCGACAAATAATACATTAACAAACACCTGAATGAACAAACAAGTATTTCAAAATACGACGAGACGATGAACCTATGCAAATAGGAAAGAAAATAATAAATTAATAGTCAAGGCGCTAGGGGACTGGCTCACCGGCCGGCCAGTCATGTCGTGACCAGTCCCACGCCCAAATTCAGTTTCATGGTGTTTCCTTCACACTGAGGAAATAATATAAAATTAGAGAAAATATTGTGGGGCCGTGATTATTGGCCAACCGGCCATGCCTTGATCCCGGCCGGCCCCACACCTCATGGTTCCTCATTATTTTATTATTATTTCCCTAATCTCATGATATTTCCTTGATCCCATGAAAAATAATATAAAATTAGGGAAACCCGTGGGACCGGGCCATAGCCGGCCAGTCATGCCCTAGCTGGCCCCACATGCCCTATTTTATTATTATTATATTTTTCATGTTTCCTTAATCCCATGAAATTCCTTGATTTCATGATGTTTCCTTCAAATTATGAAATTCCATCAAATTATGGGAAAATACACAAAAAAAACATAAAATTAAGGAAACTTGTGGGACCGGGCCCAAGCTGTCCGGTCATGCCCTAGCCGGTCCCACAAACCCCTTATTTTATTATTATTATTTTTATATTTCCTTGATTTTATGAAATTCCTTGATTTCATGATATTTCCTTCAAATTATGAAAATTCTTTCAAAATTATGAAAATCCCTTCAAATCATGAAATAATACATAAAATAAGGGAAAACTCACGAGACCGGGCCCTAGCCGGCCAACCATGCTCAAGCCGGTCCCACACGCTCTTATTTTATTATTATTAATATTTTTGTTTCCTTCATCTCATGGAAACTCTTTGATTTCAACAAAACTCCTTGGTTTCAACAAACTCTTTGGTTTTATCATATTTCCCTAAAATCATGAATATATTATAAAAAAATTAGGAAAAACACCGTGGGACCAGGCTCCTTGGCCGGTTGGCCATGCCTTGGCCATAGCCGGTCCCACACTTCATGATTCCCTCATTTTCTATTATTTTCCTTCATCTCATTAAGGTTTTGACTGATTTCAAGAAAACCCGATTTCTTCATATTTTCTCAAAATGTTGCTCAAACGCACACCCGAGAAAATATCAAAATTCTCGATAATTGAGATACGGACACTTTGGTGATGTGAGCATGTTACCTTGACCGACCAAGGTTGGCTCTTTGGCTTGCAAGAAGCCGGTCCCACGTATTCTCATGATTTGACCTAATTTGCACAATTGCACGTATTAGGTCCAAAACTCTTCCAAACAACTTAGAACTTCATGGAACGATCATCATTGGATCCCGTGAACACCCAGGGCTAGTTTCATGACCCCTTGGTCGGTCCCTCATCTCTTCTTAGTTAATTGGATTTTATCACCTAAGGTTCAACATTATTTTAATAAATGATTAAACCAGCATTTAATCATCCTTTCATCAACAAATTATGGTCTTCAGGAGATATTGATATTTGCTCACGTGAGCATCTGGGCATTACATGGTTGACCCATAATCCCATGTAGCCGGTCCTTCCTTTTTTGTGGTTAATTATAAATAAATCATCAATTGATCAAATTAGGGTTTTGAGTCCAAGGTTAATGATTCCAGATTCAAACGCTAATAATTTTACGTTGATCCCATGATCAACATTTTATTTATCATACTCGGTTCAATTTCCAGTATTCTGATTTAATATTTTATTTGGTCATGCTACCATAAATCATCAAACGAGCAATATTTGCTCAAATGAGCAATACTTGCTCAGATCAAAGAATATTGGTTCAACTATCAATATTCAACAATTCATAGAATGAGCAATATTTGCTCACGTTAACTTATTCACACATCATATCTCTGTCTCAACATACATGTTCAATTCATGAGTCTCAGAACATTTCCGAATCACGTTCGACTCAACAAAACAAGGACTTATCGTCCCATGAAGTCATGAAGTCAGCAACTGACTAACTAAATACACGTCTGCCTTAGAGACTCCACAATCACACGAGACATCAATCGTGTTACATGGGGGGATATTAACTAGGGTTTTGGTCTGGCGGTCTACGGCACGTGTGTTCATACACACGATGATAATGTGAGCAAGTCGTGCAATCAGTTGAAGGAGTTAACAAAGTAGTGGATGGAAAATCAACCAAGTCTCCGCACGTTGAGCAACTGGTTTTAACACGATTTTCACTTCCCCATTCTTTGATTCCATCAACTGTCACACTTCATGAGATCATGATGTTTTCAATTCCAGCAATATAAATAAATCTCTGAATCATGATTGAAACAAGGATGATATCACGTCAAATAGACAACACGAGATTAACAATCCAACTCTCAACAGAGCAAATTCAATCATTCAAAACTTATCTTATTTTCAGAATACACAACACACCTACAATCTTCGATCACCATTGATCTCACACATTTCTCACTTCCCTCCTGAGCACCGACCCATCCTCTCTTGTGACCGAATTTACTCTGGAACGACCATTATCTTGGTTTAGGCCGGAATACTACGATTGATCTCTCGAATTCAAAGCACTCCCTTCTTGCAGTGCATCTGTGTGAGGTTAAGCATTTTGCTCGGTTCAAGGAGTCTCCTCCGCGCGATCATCTCCTCAATTCCGTAAAAACCAGTGAATCGTTTTTCCCCATCTACACTACTGAGCGGTCGAGTTTCAACCGCTAGGTCAGGACTACACCGTTAGGTGTTTACTACACCGCTAGCGGCTCTTATAAGACCGGTCGGTTTAGTTTACACCACTGATTAGAATCTGATCCAACGGCCATGAATCTTCCCCTATAAATACCACATTCCTCTACCATTTTAACTCACACCTTCTCTTCTCTACTCTTCACATTTGTTAATCTAAAACAAATTTCATCATCCAACTCTTTCATTCACTCGTATTGTATAATTTCTTTAATATGTCTCAATCTAATACTCAATCTAATAAAACTAAGAAGATTAGGGGTGCAAAATTTACCGTAGCCGAAGGTGAAAGTATTTGTAGAAACTATGTGTTCTATACACAAGATAGTGTCGATGGTACCCATCAACAATCCACCAAGTTGTGGGATAACATATTTGCTAAATTTCGTGAAGAAACTATGAACATCAACGATTGTGATGCAAAAGGATTGTCCGGTCGTTTCATTATAATCAACGCCCAAGTTGCCTTGTATGTCGCTGCTCTGATGCAAGCTGCTCGTGCTCGAGAGAGCGGTCTTGTCGATGTTGATGTCGAACGAAAGTGTCGAACTGATTGGCACCATAAACATTGGAAAAATTTTGCTTATGAAAGTTGTTATCATATTTTGAAAGTGTTACCTAAATATAATCCAGAAGTGTTAGCAAACATGCAAAATGTACCTGCAAGTTCACCATACACTTCTTCTCCTTCAACACCAGGTTCACAACCATCTCAAACATCTCATCCCCCTCCGGAGAATCCATTTTCTTCACCAGAAACCACAACACAACAATTCCAACTTGAATGTCAATGCTGCGATTAAGAGAAAATTATTAGGAAGAAACGCTGCAAGAGCAGCGAGAAAAGCTGCCCAAGAAGGAGAAGAAAGTGAAGGAGGTGTTTTTGATACTTTGATAGAGCATCAGAAGATTTTCGAAAAACAAAGTGATGTGGACCGGCAGTTCTTGACTAGGGAGATGAAAAAACATCGACAAACTCAAGAACACTTCTTCAATTGGGAGTCGTACCCATTCAATGAAAGCGCTTGCCTCTAGGACCTTGATTCTAAGAATTTTTAGTCTACGTAGGGGCCAAAGTGAGAAACCATGTTTTATTAGCTTAACCGCGTGGGGACTTCTCCGCTTCAATTGAGCAGCTGAACTCGTTGCCTCAACCCTTCTTCGCAAACCTAATCCCAAGTGAACATTTCTTATTGAGTTCTAAATTTACAAAAAGATCCAAGAAGCAGCCCTATAAATAGAGGTTAAATCCCAACTCAAAATGTACATGTTTTCAAATCCTTTTTCATACTATATACCCTCTAAGAAACTCTATATGACTTTAGCATCAGAGTGTTTTTGTAGGTACCCCACTATTTCTTGTGAAGTTAAATAAGTAGTTGGAGATCAATCGGTCAATCCAAAACTAATTTTTTAGCTCATATGAATAAGATGCACGTACTATAATAGACACAACTATGAAAGGTCAATTAACATTGTGGATATTAATATCTCAACACTCTCAAAAAATAATATGGACAACAACTATACATTAAAAATAATTGTGGATATCATCTGCTTTCTAAGAAGAAGAAAAAACTACTGATATCATGTAAAAATTAAAGAAAATCAATTAGAGAATAAAAATTGATGGCATCATCAAACACCTTTATTCATATGACGTCCTTTATTTTTTAGAATCAATTCGATAAAGTAGGTTAAAAAAAATTGAAAAAGATTTTAAGCCTATATATATGACCTTTAGAGTAAAAGAGAATGAGAAAACGATCATACACTTAATTCTCACATTGGTTGGGTTACTTGAACTCACTGTTGTCCTCTATGTGATCGTATGAATTAAAGTGTAGTTTCATTTTCACTTTAGTCCTTGCCTCTGAGAAATGATACTAGTAGATCCATCAGAGCCGATCTTTAGTTTTGTAGAGTTCTATACGAACTTAATCATAGGTTCTTATATACTGTTAAAAAAAGGTCGTGATATTTATTTCTTATCGGTTAATGAAAACAAAAATCTGATGAAAAAACTTAGAA
Organism: Papaver armeniacum; assembly: GCA_023531295.1. Taxonomy (NCBI): domain Eukaryota; kingdom Viridiplantae; phylum Streptophyta; class Magnoliopsida; order Ranunculales; family Papaveraceae; genus Papaver; species Papaver armeniacum. Next base: position 74,084 of record JAJJWW010002037.1, on the reverse strand, counting down.
CATGGAGCCAAGAGATATGGTACATGAAATGACGAGGGTACCGAGTACACAAAAATCCTATCGATATCAACCTACCATAGATACACCTAGTGTAATCTAATAAAGATATAAACTGTTAATGAGATTATTTAACAAGATGTATACACTTGATATATAGCTTAAGTTCGAAACCAAACCAATGTAATCAAACCAAGTGTTGATTAACGTACATGTGTATTGTTGGTGTAAAAATATTTACCCCAATACTTCTCGAGATATGTGTAGATGGATTATATCTCTGATGTTGGTTTGATTCCACAATAAATGCGAATAAAAATGAGATTAATGTTGACCGAAAATGAGTTTAGAAAACTGATTTTTGAAGATGAACAAACTCGATAATATGAAGTTGTGTGGAAAATATTCACAACTAACATTTAGGCGGAAGATATCCACAACTAAAATCCGAGTAAAAGATATCCATAACTTAAAGGTTATTTTGGTCTTCCCACATTCACAATTATTTTGGTTTCACCTAAATACCACCTACGCTTTTCCTAATTACCACCCAGGGTCTTAAATGATAAAAATTGTAGACCTAAACTAAAGTGGGTAACTAAAACACATCTTCTTTGACAATTATCTAACAGGCTAACACCATTAGGTCTACCAGAAATATGCTACCACCCATAATAGCCATGGCCGACACCACATCACCACTTTCAGTTTAACAACATTAAGATCATAATTTTATTAAGATTAATTTTAAATTTTAATTACGACTTTAGTTACAGAGATTAGATAGATTGATTCCGGTTTCTTACAGAGACATATTAAGTTTTAACTATAATAGATTAGGGCTTAATTTCGAAAAACTATAATGCAAGTTCCACTAAAATCCATTATAGGAACAGATGTCAATCCTTATAGGAATAGATTGTTAGTGCCTTTCTTATAAGGAAAAATTATAACTAAGATCCATGTAAATATAATACGCAGTAACGGGGTGGTGGTTGTTAGTGTTAATGGAAAAAAAATCGTATTTCTATATTAGGGTGTAGCAGTGAAGAAGGTGAGTTATCGTTACCTACTGCTGATTAGGTTTATAACTACGGCGCGCGGGTTATAACCCCAAAGGTGTCACTATCTATGTACAAAAACCCCAACAAAACAAATTGTTCACAAAAACCCCATTTAACATAAACTGTCTATATTAGCCTTCTAGTTTAAATCTCCCCAACAAAAATAAAAACAACCCCACATTTAATTTTAAATCACCCCAACAAAAATAAAAATCAACCCCACCACCACCTCCAGCACCGCACTGCACCACCGCCAGCACCACCACCGCCACACCACCACCACCGCACCACCACCACCGCCACCACCACCACCGCCACCGCACCACCACCACCACCACCACCGCCATTGCACCACCACCACCGCCACCGCACCACCACCGCACCACCACCACCGCCAAAGCACCACCACCGCCACACCACCACCGCCACACCACCACCACCGCCACACCACCACCGCCACCGCACCACACCGCCACCGCCACCACCGCCATTGCACCACCACCACCGCCACCGCACCACCACCACCGCCACCGCACCACCACCGCCACCGCACCACCACCACCGTCGCGCCACCACCACCGCGCAACCACCGCCACCACCGCCGCAACTGCACCACCGTCGCGGCACCGCCGCCACCACCGCCACCGTACCACCACCACCGACAATTACCACCGCGTCACCGCCGCCGACAACTACCACCTCGCCGCCGACCACCACCACCAACCACCACCTATGCCACCATCACCACCACCACCACCGCCAACCGCCACCACAACCGCCACCATCACCAACTACCACCTCAACCACCATCACCACCACCACCACCAACCAGCCGCCGCCACTGCAACCAAAGTGAAAAAATGATGGAACCAAACTGAAAAAATGATGCAACCAAACTGAAAAAATGATGGAACCAAAATTGGTTTCACCAAAAATAGATGAAACCGAAATTGGTCTCATCATTTTTCCACATATTGTCATTTCACCAATAACCACCGTGACCAACACCACCGCCAACCACCGTGACCAACTACCACCACCACCGCGCCGCCACCATCACCACAGTCCGCCGCAATGCGTCATTGCACCACCACTACCAGCCAACTCCACCATCCAGCACCACCATCAGCACCACAACCGTCCACCGCCATCACCAACCACCAAAGACCAGCGCCATTGCACCATCACTACCGACCACCGCCAACACCGCCGCACCGCCACCTGCACCACGACCGCCCACCACCATCACCGACTACCAGCACCGTTGCGACCCACCACCACCGCCGAACGTCATCACCCATGTCGCCGCTGAAATCTGCCACCACTGGCACCAACACTACATACCACCTCCATCTTCGACTACCAATGACACCAGTACCACCACTACCATCATCTCCATAGCTAAAATAGGATGAAACCAGTTTTGGTTTCATCATAAGTACGATGAAACCATATTTGGTTTCTTCATAATTCAACTACAAGAAAAATTACAAACCATGATTTCAGGCCGAGTTCTGTCTAATTCTGATCATCTTATACACCAACTTATTCACAAGTTCACTAAACAATTGCAGACTCGTCCTTGTGCATTCTCCGTAACAACGGCATCATCTCCTCATACCACTTGCACCACAATATATCCCTGCACATCCATTCTACATGGCCCAACTCAATTTCGCAAGCCGCATCTTGTTCAAATCCACCAAATAACTCGGTTGCAACCACCGCAAATTCTGTTCACATCCATTCTCGCTCATTCTCGATTTGACATCAAACACCACCCCTGTTTAAATGCCAAGCAACCACCAACCCGTAAACCTAACATTCATCTAAATCAGACCTCGGTTCAAGATCTCCCCCACCGCTTCAATCACCCACATCCGTTACGCTCATTCCCTAAACATCGGCAGCAGAGCTTCAATCACCAACACCCGCAATTGTTCATTACGCACACCAATCTCCCCCTTGAATATCTTCCATAACTTCAACCACTGCAACCCCGTTGCACCAAAACCCATTGAACATCACCTCTGGTTTTAGAAGCCACCATCTTCGAATCTATTCTTGTACACCACCTAAAACAACATCAACTTACTTTCGATTCCAAACTCATTGCAGATTATTTCAACCAAGAGCCGCCAACAACAATCGCAACACAACTTCCACTACCATTAACTCCTCGACTAAAACCACAGAACGAAAACTTATAGTAACGGAATGTATGCCATATTCATAAACAGGTAACAAGGAAGACCATCATTCTAAAAGAACGTAACTTAAGAACTCCGAATGATGAAAACAAGATAAAAGATAGCTTTTAATACGTAACAGCTACAATTTTTTAAATGAATATGCACCTTAACAAAAGAGGTATTGTCTTTGTGCACATAACAAATAGATCAAATACTTGTACATGTATATTTCTAATTTCTTGCCTTCTAGTTATAAGTTACTGTTCAATTTTATTAAGAAACTGCACATATGATAAAGACGCCTAGCGGAACACACATTTGAGGTAGAAAATTTCTCATGTTACTTTCGAAACAAAATTGAAAATTCTTAAAATATCCAATTTAAATTCACAAGGACTGGAGGAAATTACAACTTGTGATGACATTCTTACACAAAAGAGTTGCATATCATTCTAGGGTATCCAACTATATTGTCTAGTTTTCAGTTTTTCCTAAGTATAATTTAAGTAGATTGAATTACAGCTTTTTCTGCCATTCTTATCCTACTGTATACACCAACAGGTTTCATGTAGGAATATAACTAACAATCTCGTTTCATAAAGTTTTTTGATATGTAACAAAACTTGCAAACCGTACCTGAAATGTGCACGCCAAAGTTCAATTATTACTACTTTGAATTTGCTATGATGAAAATGATAGTAACAACGAAAAGACCAATGCACTGAGAAACGGAATTATCGAAATGAGACTGATGTAATAGAAAATGTTTAATAGAGAGATAATGTTCATCATTCAGTTTTATGCAAGTCCATGCATTGTTAACTGTTGGAATCAGTTGTATTCAATTTGTTATAGCCTAAGCTTAATATTCAATTTAGTAATTTGCTTCGAAACTCACTTATCACAGCAATAGATAAAATACACTCAAGTTAATAGCTCTTCTCCACTTACCTTTAGATAATGCATGGACTTGCATAAAAATTATCCACTACCAAAAACTTGCCAATTATCAATTATCCACTACCAAAACTTGTCAACTCGACAACGAGCACCAATTATCCTATTATAAGTATAATCAGTCTACAATGCAAGTGTTCCATCCTATGGAAAGCCACCAACGCCTTATTACCCACCCCTTCCTCTCCTGGACATTTTATCAACAGTTACATTCACAAGAATCACAAGCAACACATTACTTTTTCTTTTCATTTCTTTCAAAACTCCTAAAGTACATGGAACCGATTCCCTTTAACCAAAGCAATACCCATTTCACCACAAGTAATCTCGATATGTATAAACCCAAATTCCGATTCAACCCAATAATAAAACTCAAATTCTTTATCCAAACTCACACAGGATATACTCACTCTCACTCTCAAAAGCTCAAACTATTGGAAAAAAAAAAAACTAGAGGTTAAAACCAAAATTAGTTCCACATCACCGAAATCCTAAACAAGATTCAATCCCACATTACACAAAATACACCCAACCCTAAAATGAAGATTCAGTAATTAGAACTTAGCATATCATTTCACACACACACAAGAATCAAAACATTAAAACAATGGAAAGAAACCCAAGCTTACCTTGAGAATTTTTGCACATCTGATTGAAACAACAACAACAAAAAAAAAACAGTAATCCAATTAAAATATCATCAGATTGAGCATGAACATTCCCGTTATTCGTAGGAGATCCTATATATGATGGTGTTGACGGAGGAATAAATAAACCCTAAAGAAGTTAAGGAGGAGGTGATGATGGTCTTGGTTTGAGGGGAGGAAGGATAAGGTGTTGACGATTGACCAGAAATGGTCGTCGATTTGGTGGTGGTGCGGAACGAAGAGGAGGCGATAGATCCGAACATAAAAATAGAAGAAAAAGAGAGACGGAGTTGTTCGTAGAGGAGACGGAAGAGACAAAGGTGTTGCTGATGGTGGTAACTGAGGTGTTGCTGCTGGTTTTCACGGGAGCTATTTGTTGCTGCTGGTGGTGGGGAGAAGGAGGCGGAACAAAGAAGAAAAAAGAAAAGAGAGAAGAAGAAGAAATGAAGATAAAAAGGGTACATTTGGCTTTTTAAAAAATAATAAAAACTAAATTTACTCAAAATTATTTGACCTGGGGTTTTTGTGCCATTTTCTTTTGAAACGGTTTTTATTTGTTAAAAATAATATGACCGGTTTTTTCTTATCACTAGTTTGTTCACCTAGGGGTTTTGTCACTAGTTTTGTTATAACTATAAAGTTTTTAGACCGTGGGTGGTAATTAGGAAAAGCATAGGTGGTATTTAGGTAAAACCATTATTTTAGGGACATGGTAATGATTTGCAAAGTTATTTTCCAGAATCATAAACAAATTTTTTTCAAACCAGATCGTGTCCAATTAAATTCCTAAATAAAGCAAGTAAGCACCCACGTGCAATCGTGCAATAAGTTCCCGTCTACTATAACGTCGTCAGTTGTCTCATTACAAAAACCTAACGGTATATACAACTACTCTTATACTGTATGTCTCATCTCGCCGTACTAATCCAACTCCCACTTTCCCTATTAAGTAAAACCTTATTCAGATCATTTTTATTATACGTGGACGGTTAATAATAGCAGTACGTGTTCTAGAAACTGGTATTCCGGATTCCAAAATTAATACTTTTCTAAAGTTAATTTCTAGACTTGAGATCCGCTTTCTGCATTTTCCCCTATTTAATCCATTATATAAACCAAAAATCGATTACTTCGTTTGACATTTTAGTTTTAGAGAGCGGGAAAATTTAACTGTGAAAAATTTCGAAAATGGCGAATTTGGTAGATAATAAGGAGATTGAAGTGACAGAGAAGGATATTCAAGTTGGAAACATGGAAAATAAAGGCGAGGGAGCCTCAATTGATTTACCTGCACCCGATGGTTGGAAAAAGAAGGTTTAATTTCTAACCTATTTTTGTAATTTCATATGATTTTTACCTTTTTTTTGTGTGTTTTGTTTATTGTGATGCCCTAATTGTTAAATCATCTGAGTTTCTTTTGATTTAAGTTTCTAATTTCTTGCTGAAATTTATGGAACTTTAATTAGGGTTTCATTTTATAGTAGTCGAGGAGTTTGGTCGATAGGGTTTTAGAATTTAAAAGAGGGTTTTGTTTGTGGTTGATGATTTGTTTGATTTTGCCTTTATGGGGTTCAACTTTTTATAGTACTTTATCCTTCATGCAAGGACTTTGCTAGATTTCTGGAATAACCTTTTTAGGGTTTGGGTTTATGTAGTTTGATTTTTTATTTTTTTTGTTGTTGTTGTTGTTGCAGTGAACTTATTAGCTTCAGTATGCATCTAATTCATATTTTATACAATGAAAAGCTGTTGTTTTTGTTGGATTACTTGTGGTCGATGAGTTCTTTGATTTTGCCCTTGGTGCAGGAACTTTTCTAGTTTACTTGAATGCCATTTTGGGTTTTCTTGAATAGCATTACTAGGGTTTTTAGATATATGTAGCGATTGGTAATATTTTCCGTACGGAACTTATTTGCTTTTGGATGCATCTACTTTAGAGAAATGAAAGAACTGCTATTATTCCTGAACACATTTTGTTCTATTTATATAGGAGCTCTACATTTTGAACTTACAGTTAGTTTCTTGTAAATCTTTACTTGTTAAGCTATTTGAGCTCATAGTTCCTCCAATGTTGGTACTACTGGTGTATGTTGTCCTTATGAAGCCAACTCTTGTCTCTTAGATCTTGTGACCTGTTTAACCAGAATGGGTGTCTTACCTTAATGCCTACTACTTAAGAGTTGTACTGTATTATATTATTCTATATCATAGTGCATTCTACCGCCATTAAGAAGGTCAAGAGTGAGGGTTTGCAGCTTCATTTATAAAGAAGCCATGGCAACTGGTAATAGATTCTGACCTAGCCCAGTATAGCTTGGCCGACTTGCTTTATTTTTCTTGTTATATTTCCAAGCCGAGTCCTGGAAAAAATTGACTTGTAATCCCCTTGAATTGGTCAAGGCTTTATGGCACGCTTGAGTTTACTAAATTATGGTAGGATTCATCCAATATGAGAGTAGCATATGCTGTCTTTGATGTGTACTTAATAATGTTATATAATGTCTTCTTCTTTTGGAAGTAAAGTTATATACTCCTGAAAGAGGATATGATTTTTGAAAGAATAAATGCAGAAATGTGCATGGTCTTTTTGTTGTGGATGATATATGGGAAAATGTTAATAAATATGCATGTTTGCTTTAGCATGGTGTCGATGCATCCTGATGCCGCAAGAAGGAAAATGCTAGTTCAGCATGTCCACCGAAGTCCAAAAGTTTCTCATTTCTCATTTTTAGTTTACACAAATGTAATAATATCCACCTAATAGTGTTACTTTTCCAAGCCGACTTGGTAATGCACTCATAACGAAATCAGCATCAAAAGTTTTAGAGATTTTGTCAGTTCATCAACCTTGTTTATGTTTAGTTTGAAATGTAGCTGCATTACCAGAGAACTATTTAAGCTATTCATTATTAGAACTTTTTTGAGTCCAATAAGTATATATGACGTACTCTGTGTGTTCTAGATATTGTTGGTCTGACAAGCTTTTCTATTATGTTGATAAATTTAGTGGAATTAGCTTTAGGCTTTTGGTTTGACCTTGTTCCTCCTTCAGTTTGAAGCTAACACAATTTGAAAGCAACTTAACATGTCTTTCTTCTGATTTTGCAAAACAGTAACTTCTTCAGCCAGAAACTCCTCATCTTATATGTCCAGTGGAATTATGATTACCTTTTCATTTGGCTTTTGAATAGAATTGCTGGTCTATCATTTCTTAGTAATGTAGATTTTTTTTCTTCGTGCAAAATCACTTCTGCTAACATGCTTCACTTATAGTTTGGTATTTGTTAACGATGTTATACTTTACTCTAAATTTCTTGGTTTTCCTGTTCCATCACGGTTATAGCAATCTACTTATTTTTGGTCACTTGTAGTTTGTTCCGAAGAAAAGCGGGACACCGAAGAGGAATGAGATAATATTTGTATCTCCAACAGGCGAGGAGATCAAGAACAAGAGACAACTGGACCAGTATCTTAAGGCTCACCCAGGAGGTCCTTCTGCCTCCGAGTTTGACTGGACCCCTGGTAACCTTTCTGTCTATACATTTAATTACCCACTCTCACACATACAGGTGGATCTTTATTTTTATTTTGCTATGACTGTAAACAGGAAGTACACCAAGGCGTTCTGCAAGAATTAGTGAAAAGTCGAAGGCCACAGAATCCCCAGAAAGTGAGCCAGCGCAAAAACGTGAGAGGAAATCAAGCTCAAAGAAGGGAGCAAAGGAGGATAGGGATGCTGTTGCTGTAGAGACTCCTAAAGAGGAGCAAACTGCAGCTGGAGAAGAAATTAAAGAAAGCACGGATGTTGAGATGAAGGAGACAGAAGGTGGAGAGGGCAAAAATGCAGAAACGATTACTTCTATGGAAGCGATGCAGGAGGGGTCTGAAGCGAAACTTGAGGAAATTGTTCCAGAGAACAACTTTGATAGCACTGAAAATCCTGAAGTGCAAGAAGCCAATATAAAGAACGACTCTGATGGAAAGGAAAGTCAGTCAAAGATTACTACTACGGAGGCGATGCAGGAGGTATCTGAAGCCAAACTCGAGGAAATCGCTCCAGAGAAGAACTTTGATAGCACTGAAAATCCTGAAGTGCAAGAAGCCAATATAAAGAATGACTCTGATGGAAAGGAAAGTCAGTCAGAGAAAATAACTCCTCCAGTAGTTACTGAGAAAGAAAGCTCCGAGGCTCCAGCTCCAATAACAGGGTCCAACGGTGAGGCAGCTGCTGAGAAAGAGGCGAAGGTGGGGAAGGAGTCTTCTGAGCAGGTCATGGTGGGGGATGTGGTCTCCTCTGCGAACGACACAAAGGGAGAAACTTTACCAGACAACAGCAGCAACAGTAAGGAGAACCATCAAGAATCAAAACCACAAGACACCCGCTCCTTGAACTCCGGGGAAGCAGAAGATCAGCCTAAGGCACCTCCTGTTTGCTGTTGAAAAATTTGATTTAAGGGCCTCTCGTTTCTGTCACATTGTCGTCTATTCAAGTGGTAGAATCTCTAGGGTTTTTTGTTCTTCCTTTCGGGATATCTAACTGATGATGTTAGGTGCATGCTACAATTGCTGTTGCAGCTGCCAGCAGCTTTTGTTATAATGCAAGAGGCGGGTGTCTGTATCGACCTCATCTTTACCTATTTCCATCATTTGTTGTGTCATTTAGTTTTCTGTTCCATACCAACTGATCTTATCTGTAGTCTCGTATTCTTAACATTTGCCCGTGTGTACTTCCACGAAGTATGAACATTTTAGTACACTCATGCTGGTGCTTGAAATAGAGTTAATTATTTTGGTTGTCATTTTTCGTTTTCTGTTTTACTCCTAGAATGGTCACTACCGGTTTTGCATCAAGGTAGCAGAACCTTGTTTACAGCTTCAGCAAGGATATAAAAGCTTCTCTCTGACAGAAGTTTATTCGATCGACTCAATATGACGGAGTCCAAGAATCATACAATATGAAGAATATGTAAATACAACAGAAAAAGAAGGAATCTGTATTTCAGCAACAAAAGGGACATACAATCAAGCCATTCTCATTACACTGTGAACATTGAATCCGCAACAGATCGTTTCCATCATCGTTCCCAACTTTTCGACTTCCATTGCATTTATAACACAATATAAACCTAAAGCTGCCACAACAATCACATGGACCATTAGCTTGATCTTTTGGTATCCCTTGAAAGAGCTTCAACAATTTCCCTTGTTCATGCAATCCAATTACTTCATCGGCACCACCAATATATCTTCCTCTAATAAAAAGCCTTGGAGCTGCTAATCGACTACCCAAAACACTCCACAATTCTTCCCTGTAATCTAAATGCATTGAAATATCTCTTTCATAAAACATAATTTTGAAATTCCCCAGCAAAAATTTAACCTTACAACAGTCTTCAAATGTCTTCCTTATCCCTCTTAAACTAGTTGTGTAGAGAATCACATTTTCATTTCCTCCAGGTGGGCATTTCTCTTCGAATTCAATGAACGGGTCTTCTTCTTCCTCGATACGCCGTGATTTCGAGGGAGGTTCGTCTTCTTTTACTCTATCTGTTCTAACTTTTCTCTCTACTTCCTGAGCTCTCATATATTCCATCACTACCAGCTCAAATGCTTCTAGAAGTTTTGGATCAAACAATGTTGGCGAATTCAAATCAGGTCTCCGAAACACTGTAACATCAATTTCTTCTAACGAATTACAACTAGTGGGAGAAGTTCTTGAATTAATCATTTCAACATCAAGTTGTGATACTGACCTAATCTGAAGCTTTGAATCTGATAAGATAATATTCTCTGAATCATCTTTAACAGACATTGTTGGGTCCTTTACCTTTATATTGGGCCCGATGTTTTCTTTGTTTTCATCTTCCATTTCATCATCTTCGAGATCTTTCATCGATACATCCATACGATCAGAATCTAGTGCATTTGATTTGCATTGATGATGGTTCGTCTGATTTTTTCTTCTGCTCTCAGTATTTGGAATAAGAGAATTTAACGAAAACCCATTTGCTTGGAGAATTCTATCAGCTTGTTTTAGGGTTGAAAGGGGTTTAATTGATTTCAGATTCTTTAGAAGTTTTCCTTTTACCCCTTTCATTCTTCTTCTTCTTCTTCTCACTGTACCAGATCCCAAACCCTAATTGCAAAAAGTACAAGAACAAAAATTCTGAATTGAAACTAAAGAGAGAGAATATTTTGGGAGAGAGAGGAGATCAGATGAAAGGGGATGAGATTTGTTTTTCCCCTTTGTGTGGGTCTTGGAAGAAAGTGATTTTAGGCTCAACGGCTAGAAAAGCTGTAATGGGGTATGTTAAAATTTTAAAAATCATTAAAATTTGCGATAAAGATAAACAATAGTGCATAGTCATCCTTTTCCAAAATTTGATACCCGTTTTTGTTTTTTTTTTTTTCTGGGCCAATTACAAAATGGTCTGGTTTATTTACAAAATAATACAAATGTTTTTTTTTCTTTCTTTCTTTTTTTTATTCAAAAAGAAATTTTATTGATGAGAGTTATGAATTAAGAGATTGCAGATTGTTGATCCTTGACGATCCAGGTATTGATATCAGGAGGGAAAGTTTCATAATACTCAAAACTAAAACAATTAATCATAGCCTTTTTAGCAATATTATTTGCGGCTCTATTCTTATCTCTTCTAACTGATTGACACAACCATAATGGTTTGTTCTGTAAGAAAGACTTTATATCTAAAATAATACCATGATTTGACCAATGAGCACAAAAATCAGATTCCTTAACAGACTTTATTAGTAGTTCATTATCGGATTCAAAAACAACCCTCTCTAGTTCTAGTAGCTGGCCCATTTAATTGCATCGTTGAGTGCCGGCCATTCCAACTGCTCTACTTCTTGTTCTGAAATTAACCTTCCTTCAAAAAATTCTCCTTTGGCTCCATAGCATGAACCTGCAAAATCACGTAGTATCAGACCCAAACCTGTTTTTCATGTTTTTTTTTTTTGTTTTTTAAAAAAGAAGCATTTATATTTATTTTCATGAAACCAATACGAGGGGGGTCCCGGTTCATCTCATTCTTTGCTATATGAACAGACTGTAGGCTTAGTCTTATGGGGTGCTAGTCTAGCACCTCGATTAGATCCATGGCCAATTACCTCCTAAGTCTTATGGGGTGCTAGTCTAAGCATGCTAGATTAGCAACTACTGAACAATAGTCCACATCGAATTAAGAGTGTCAGAGTGAGCCAATGATTTCGAATCGATCAACATTTCTATTATTGGATGTAATGCGAACTTAATCATTTATTTATCTCTCTAGTTTGAATACTTACCTTGATGGTCCTAAATCTTAATTATCCCTCAAATCAAAATATCACATTTCCTTAGATTGATTTACATAAACACTCGATTTTGGAAGATATAAAACCAAACAATCAAGGGAATAAGAAATTGAATCACATCTAATTAACTAAATTCTTCAATAAAAATTGTTAACATCAAAAACAAAAACCTTTTTTCTTCATCCTGTTCTTCTTCCACATCATGATAATCATACTAATTTCTCCAACCTTTTCGAGTATTTTGGGTTTGTAGGTTTTGGCTAACATTGTAAAGGATTTCCAAGCTTGTTCTTCCCCTTTCTCGATAATTTTCTTCATCATAGTTTTAAACATCAAAATTAAACAACCGCGAGTGTGTCACACATGCTCAAAATACCTAAGCATCTTAATTTCCATACTAGAACTACTAAGGATAACCTATGAGTGTTAAAGGCACGTGAGCATTAGGATTTCGGGCACTTTCAGCGAATTTAGTAAATGGGTTCAACTTAACCCACAAAAAGAACTAGTAGATGGCCCATTTAATTGCATCGTTGAGTGCCTTAAGCCATTCCAACCACCACTTTTCCATGAGCGATTGCCACCACTAATAATTCTCATGGCCATTGCCACCACTAGGATTTCGCTTCAAATCTCTCTTGTTCGGATCAAAAATAAATTAACCTTCCTTCAAAAAATTCTCCTTTGGCTCCATAGCATGAACCTGCAAAATCACGTAGTATCTTAATTTAGCATGCTAATTCAAACTTTTTCATGAGAACTTTTAACTTTTTGCTAAGCATTTATTTATTTTCATGAAACCACTTAAGGGGTCCCTTGCACCTCTCATTCTAGCCCATAAGACTTAGTCTAAGTTATTGGACATGCTTAAAACTGGACAACATTGATTAGCTAGGAGTTTTATACGCTCAACAGTAGTAACCTTGTTAGGTTTTAGATTTTGGAAGATATATGCACATCTATCTTTCCAAATCATCCAAACAGTAATCATAAGAGTATAGAGGTTTTGATCAAATTGAGTTGAGTTAACTCTTGTAGAACTATTACCTGCAGAAAACCAACTTAAAATCCAGTGGAAAACATTAGCATGATCGTTAAGAACCCAAGATACATTAACATTAACCCCCAACCATACTGATCTAACATAAGGACATACGCTCACTAGTTTCATAAGTGAAGTTACATAAACTACAATGAGTGTCTATGTTTGTTTTGTACCTATGAGTCTTATCTCTAGTTGGAACAATATTTCTAAGGCGTTTCCAAATGAATAACCTCACTCTTTGAGGAAGTTTACTTTTCCAAAGAGATTTCCAAACATAATTACTTACAAGAGAAGTATAAGGTTGATTTGAGTTATGTGTATTCACTAGACAGTTTTAAGCACTTTTCACATTAAAATGACCTTTTTTTTATTAAGCATCAAACAAGATTATCCTCTCCACTAGCAGGTACATGCATCGACAAAATCATACTAACAATCTCATCAGTAAATAAAGTTTCAATCAAAACAACATTCCAAGACCTAGTGTCAGGCAAGAAAAGTTCACAGAAAAAAGTATAAGTTGAAGAGAAACCAACAGTTGTAGCAGGCTCAGGTGGTTGATTGATCATTCATATAATACGATTATCCATCCATATTTTGACCTTAGTGCCACATCTACAGACCAATAAGTATTTTTTTAAACCAAATCTAAGCCATTATAGATACCTCTCCAAATCCAAGAACAATTATCATTAAGCTTATTTTAATGCAAAAAATCATTATCCTTTGAGTATTTAGCCTTCAAGACTTTAGTACTTAGATCATCAGGATTTTTACATATTTTCCAAACTAAATTAGCAATCAAAGCCTGATCAAAAATTTCTAAATTCCTAAAACAAACACCACCTAACTCTTCTGAAATACAAAGACTAATCCAAGCTATGAAACAAATTCCTCTATTACTATTATGACCCCACCGGAAATTTCTTTGTAAAGAGTCAAGTTTAGTGATAATATTATTAAGGATTTTTTTAAAAAAAAACTATGTAGGGTATGGATAATATTTAAAAATTTTTTTTTAACCATGGTAGTTCTACCAGATTGGTTTAGAGAGGTACTACACCAATTGTTTAGTCTAGCTTCAAAAGACTGCACAATAGGAGAGAAATATTTCTGTTTATTTTGACCCAAAAGCAGAGGAACACCCAAATAGGTAACAGAATCACTGACAATGCTCATATTAAGAACTTTAGCTAAAGTCTCACAAGAGCTAGGACTCATGTCTTACTAAAATAGACACAAGATTTTTGAAAATTAAGAAGCTGTCCAGAAAGCATACCAAAATCTTTTAGTATACGAAGAATACCATAAATATTGTCCATGTTGGCCTTTGTGAAGATAAGAATGTCATTTGTAAATAATAAATGAGATATCGAAGGGGCTCTCCTAGCAGCTTTAACACCACAACTGATTTTGTTAGTTTCTGCAATTTGGAAACTTCTTGAGAGATACTCCATAACATTGATATGTAAAGGAGAGAGTGGGTATCCTTGTCTTGAACCTTTGGAGATATTATATTGTTGACAGGGAGAACCAGTTAACAAAATACTTACACTAATGGTAGACAGACATTGATGAATGAAGTTACCGAAATTATCACAAAAACCAAAAAATTTCAAAATTTGTAAAAGAAAACTCCATTCAAGTCTATCAAAAGCTTTCGATAGATCTAGCTTCAGAGCCATAGTGCCACTATACCCTTTTTTATGTTTCATGGTGTGAATCACTTGGAGATAAGGTTTTATATTATTTGAGAGAATTTTAGAAATGATCTTGTAAGAGGTATTACAAAGACCAATGGGAATAAAATAAGATGAAGTTTTTGGGTCTTTACACTTAGGAATCAAATATATATAAGTCTTATTTAGAGTTCTAGGCATAAATCCATACTCAAAACACCTTTGGACCACATCAATGACATCACTACCAACATGCTTCCATTGAGTTTGATAAAATCCTGGTTGGAATCCATCTGGACCAGGTGAGTTCCAAGCATACATGCTTTTAAATACATATTCAATTTCCTCCTTAGTATGAGTACTTATCAAGCTAGCATTATCAATATCAGAAAGAATATCAAAAGTAGTTTCCTCAAAAACAAGATTAGTAGTACTACCCACATAATGATTTGTTAACATTTGACCAATGCCATCTCTGTTGTCATATACCAAAATCCATTATTGTTAAACAAAGCATCTATGTCTTCTTCTATTAACCATAGAATGAAAATATCTAGTATTGTAGTCCATGTCGGTGATAAATTTATCTCTAGATTTTTCTCTATAAAATTCAGTTTGGATACTAACCACATCTCAATCTCTTTTGTAAGAGACACAATACTATCATGATGATGATGACTATCATGTCTATCTTGAACCAGTTTTAACTCCTCCCGAAGCTTGTTAATGTTATCTTGAATATCACCAAATTCCATTCTGTTCCATTGAAACAGAGTTGTTCTAGTAATCTGGAGTTTCTGCTGGAATTTAAATACATGGCTACCATGAACATCAATATTCCGATCTAAATTCATTTGGTTTTCAAAAGTTTCATGTTTTGTCCAAGTACTAACGAACTTGCATGGTCTCCATAAATGCTTACGAATAAGATCATTTAATAATAATATTAGGCAATGATCAGAAGCAATATGACTCAAATGAAGGAATTTAGCAGCAGAGAAATGAAGAAACCAGTCATTATTGCATAATCATAAGACAAGTCTAGCTTTCCTATGACCATTACCAAATTTGTTGCTAGAACAAGTGTAATTTCTACCCTCAAAACCAATATCAACTAAACTAGAATCTTGAACTTTGTTTCTAACCCAACCATCTAAACTATTAGTATCCTCATTTATATGAAAATTAATATCTCCTAGAACTAACCAAGCCTGCCTAATTTCTTTACTTAGATCACGAAGGAAGTTCCACTGATGTATTTTTGGTTTAAGATAGGTAGACTCGTACGTAAAATAAATAAGGACCTCTGGAGCTTGATGATGAATTTTGATAAGAGCATGCATCATATTATCAGCAGCACTAGCAATTTCTCAAGGAATGCCATCTTTCTACATAAGAAGCAAACCACCAGCTAATCCAATTCTACTTATGTAATCATAGTGGGGGTAGTTTAGGGATTGAGCAACATTAATCATTTTACAAATCTCCATTTTAGTTTCAGACAGGAAGATAAAATCGGGATTTTGAATTTTAACTAGGTTATCCTGAACATTCCAAGATAAGATCTTCATTTCAAAATTCAAGTAAAAGTTGCCAAAAAAACTCAGACATATAAAACTATAAAAAGTATTGACAGGGAAAATTAAATCAAAAGGAAAGTAAGAAATTTTAACTTGTTTAAAGACAAAGTTATAGATTACCTTAGACTCCCCAGTTTTAATTGCAGAATGTTTAATCTTTTCAATAACTTGGATGTTATCTCCAGTAGTCAGCTCCATTGGATTCGTTTGATTGATCAAAAACTTGGTTTTTGATGACATCATCATACTGATTGAGCTCGGAGGTAGGATTAAAAGATCTTTGTCTTTTTCCTAGTCTAGCTTCAGGTTGAGACTCATTCTGAATAAGAGGATTAATAGTTTCGACTACTCTAGGTGCAAACTCAGGTACTAAGAACCCATCAGTTGCAGGAATAAAATGAGCATTTTTTAGTTGTTTTCTTGGCATTTTGTTTCATAAGAGGAGTAGTCATCATCTGTTGAAAATTATTATTCTACTGAAAACTCAGGTATGTGAAAATTTACTTATCCTATTTACTCAATGTTTCTATCATTCTATCCTATGAGATTATGTTGTATGATTTGCATATTTCAAAGAAGAAATTTCAAGTTCAAGCTTGTTTTGGTCAATATCGAAATATGATTCAAGCAACAATTGTTCATAGATCTTTAATAATCTTAGTCAAGAGCAATTTTATTGTTCACAAACTATTTTATCTAAATTGATATTTTAAATAGTACACGAACTATTTTGGGGTATACCTAGTATGTATACCCGTGGCTCCTGGGTATGTTTCTGAATATGTATATGAGATACAACAGTTCACGAACTGCTTGGGGTATGCATACTATACGTCTAGTTCTATAACCTTTTATGAAGGCCAAAAAAGTACACAAACGGCCAAGGGTATGCATACTCGGTTTTCATACCTTGTCATTTAAGACAAAGTTCTATAAAAATTTACAAGGAAAAAGTACACAACTGGCCAGGGGCATGCATACCATGTCAACCTTTACGTAGTTCAGTACAGTGTTTGTAAAAGTAAAAATGATAATATTTGCAAACGAACCCTTCTGTTTTCTGCTTAATCTCTCATAACACTTCTAAGGCATCTTTATTCAAAAAATCTTATTGGCTTGTGGATTATTGTTTGGTCTTGAGTGTTCTTGAACACCATTTTTGGTTGAACGTTCACGAACTTTCCTGATCAAGTGAACCATCTATTGTTATAGTTCTGTAACCAACTGGACCATGGGTGTAAATTCCTTACGATACAAGAAAAATTTCTCACATGCTTACATGAATTCCCTAATTTGGAATCATCCAACTAGAGAAGTTGCGTAGGTTGAATTATAAGCTACCCTAAGCCTTGCTAATCTACATAAATACATGAATCTTATAACTGAAATTCTCAATCCATGACACTCTGGTGTCCTAGTTTCTAAGTTATAGTTGTCCTCTAACCCTAGTTTTTTTGGTGAAATTGAATTAGGTTAGGGATTCTTGAATGTTGATCAGACTAACTTTTAAATGATAGTTCTTGTTCCTGGATCTTGTTCTTATTGATTATTGTAATTCATGGACTATACATCAGGAATAAGATAGATAAAAATCACAAAGTTCTTTTCTGTCATACTTTGTGATTCTACAAGATAAATATCTAAACTATAGAGTTTCTGTTTTCTTGCACAATAAATGTGTATAGACCAAAGGTCTGCGTACCTAATTGTGTACAAGATCTCTTGGACGATCTCAAAAATCAGCTCCATATGTACCGAGATTGTATAAGATCATAATTCCAACAAGCACAAAACTTATGATTTATATTTCAAGATATGAATTCCACAAGAACAAGTCTTATAAGATCTAATCAATTAGGATCGAAGGTTATCTAGGTTGATTACATACTACTTGTGATATTTTTTTTATAAAGATAAAACAATATGATGTGGAGAAGGAAATAACACATGACACCAGAATTTTGCTAATAAGGAAAACTGCAGTGTGGAGAGAACCCCCGAGAGCTAGTCCAGTTTGAACAAACAATTTATTAAATAGCCATAAACACTAGCATATTATTAGATTTTGGAATGTAATGTAGTTGAGACCGAATTCACTCTCGTTGGAACTTAACTTCAATCATGCTTCTTATGTCTCCAGATCCACCATGGTTATACACACTTGATTCCCTTAGCTGACGTCATTTACATCCTAAGAGTTTCTTCAGCCTAAGTGAAAACTTTAGTACTTACTTACCTCTAACAAAATACAATCATATACAAGGATCTTTACTGTTGATCTACTTGTTGAATATACTAATTTTTGTCCATACATGTTCAAGAAAGAATAAGTTGGCGTTGTACTTGGTACCCTCTCCTTTCCGAAATTGATGAAAATAAATTGTGGCTTTTACTTCCAAAATTCTCCCAAAACCATTCAAGTTTGATTTTGGATTCCAAAAATTCACCGAGACCTATGTACAGTTCGAGTAAATTGCCAACTACCTGTAGTATTTTGTAGGATCTACCTATAAATCTTCCAACGCATTGGGAAAACCAATTTTTATCATTGATCTAGCATTTGGTAAGCAAAATTGGCCTATTATCTAGAACACAAACACTTTTTCCGAGATTATCATAATGATCAGGGTTCGAATATGTTGGCTCCGCTTTCACTTTCAAATGATAACGGTGTGAAAAAACTCTTCAACCCAGACACCCTTATTCTGCTGATATGCATATTTTTATGTTTTATGAAATAGAAACACCATTACGGAATTCGGTCTCAGCCTTGAACAATAACAAGAAGGTACCCGAATACCAAATTGAACTCAAACCATCCACCTCTTATTTTGGTAAATTGAACTCTCTTGATCCCTAGATATATACTCAGGGAGTGCACCAGGGCCAGCTTGTTGTTTATTATTTTCAAACTCCTCACGTTTATTCCAGATCAAGTTTAATCCACTCCTTGGAGTGCTTGGAGATTGACTTTTCTTTCTTCTTTTTTCCCTTGATTTATTCATCGCGAAAAATTTAAGTAGAGAAAGAAATTTGGAGATGAAAAGTCCGAAAATAATTCAAGTAAAGACAAATTTAGGACGAAAAAATCGTGAAAGAAATTTGAAGAGAATAAGTTGTGAAGCTTTTTGTGGAAATCTATGATGAAATTCAACTATGGACGCTTATGGAGCTTAAAGTCTATGTACAATAAATTAAATTCACAGTAAAGTCTATGTACAATAAATTAAATGAAAGAACAATGAACAACTATAACCTAGGACAACCTGACTCATTCTGGAAGAGCTTACGGAGCTTAAATACATCTCAAAGAATCAAGATTTTTATTTGGAAATGTTTTCAGAATGCGATTTCTACCAACCTAAAGTTATATAGGTTTATGGAACATATATCTCCTAATTGTACCTTTGTTTGTCAAGAAGATGAGTCTATTGAACATCTATTATTTCATTGTCCTTATGCTAAGGGTTTTCCCTATTTTCCACCCACATTTTTCCTATTTGCCACTCACATAAATTGCCACCCTAACTTATCCTATTTACCACCTATAAATTTTTAAAATATCCTAAATACTACCTCTTGACTTTTTTGTTTACCCCCAACAATAATACCACCTCAATAACTACACCAAAGAAAACATAAACCCTAAATTACAAATTATTTTTTCTTCTCCATCTCCACTCACCTACCACTAATGGAAAACTATGCCGTAACCGTTCCAAGATTAGCAAGGTCCGATAACTGAGGCACAAAAACATCAACTTCGAAGTTGAAGAGGCACCAGGAAGAGTGTATAAGGCCAAGTAATCCCATTCGCATAAACAGATGTAAAAGCGTCCTTATGTTTTCGTGCACCGACAATCCACTCAGTTCCGCCCGCTAATAAGTGATGGTCAATCACGAACAACAATAACTGATGGTATAGTCCAGTTCTCCATTTGTTTAAATCACAATCTCTTTCTTGTCAAATACCCCAACTGCCCAAGATGATGAAGTGGGAAGCTTCTCCAAATGAAAGCAACTAATTTGACAAACCAAATGGAAGCTTTTCCACCTGATCTAATGATTACAACATAAAATGTGGGTTAACGTAGAAGAGAAATAAAATGGTTTTCAACTAAGAAGGGGTTAATGAAGAAGAATAATAAGAAGAGTGGTCAAATTTAATTTGACTTTTGTAGGTGGTAATTAGGAAATTACAAAATTAAAAAGTAGAATTACTTTTAACATTTTGAAGGGGTGATAAATAGGAGAAATGTAGGTGGAAAATAGGTGGAACCATGCTAAGTCTGTATGGGCAATTGAACCTTCCCCTGTAGACTTAAACTTTGACAGATCCATTTCCTTTCTAGAAATCTGTAAAAAGTGGATAGGTAAGGAAAATCCAATTATTCCCTTAGAAATCATTCTACCTAAAGTTTGGTTTATTTGGAAGGAAAGATGTAATACAGCCTTTGAAAACAAACAACAATCACATTCTCAATTAGCTTTAGAAATACAACGTCACTTGAATTTCTGGTACAAGGATGACTATATGAATAAAAAGGCTTCGACTAGCATAACCGACACACCTAGATGGTAGCTCACATTTCTTCACAAAAGAAACTTAATCTGGATGCAACTTGGGTCTTTATGCATGCACCAGCTGGTTTCTCTTTAATCGTCAGAAATGATGCAGGTATCTTTGAATAGGGTAGAGCAGGACCCATCTCAGCTTCATCTCCAAAGAAGCAGAAGCCGGGCTACTGCAAGCTGCAGCATGGGCCGTGGAAGAAGGACTGTCAAATTTCAGTGTGGAAGGCGACTGTAAGAATCTTTTTGATTATCTGAATGGGAAACCATCCCAGATTACTTGGTAGAATCAGAAAATTATGGACGAAGTAAAACGAGATTTTCAACATTGTCAAAACTTTTTAGGCTTTTTTTATGTCCCTAGATTAGCTAATAATGTAGCCGATATCCTTGCTAAGGAGGCTAAACATTTTCACTCTTTTATTAATTGGAGAAATATACCTCCACCATGTATTTTGCAAGCTCTAGAAGTAGATAAATCTAATGTCCGGATGGATGCTAATAGCCCAACATTAGATGACTCTACTAGTATTGATGTAAGGGTTACTAACTCCCTAAGATAGTTGGTTGGAATACATTAAAAAAAAAAAACTGAGCGTTGAGAGGGAAGCTTTATCGCGCTAGAGTCTCGGCCGCCAGCGTTAAATACTCGATCTCTTTGTGCCTACACCTTGGTGGCACTAGTCAACCGGACTTATGAAAATAGTGAAATTTGTCCCCCCACTTGTGCCAAGGAGTGAACATATTAGAAACATCTAATCTGAGCCAGTGATGGCGACCCACGTGGCAGATAAAAAGGTCGGTCCGTTTACCTCTGATTTGATTATTTTTACTTACTTTACCAGAAGTTCTATGGCTTGCTTTATTTTTACTCCACCAAACTTTGCACTTGGCCGAATCAATGGAGATATATTATATGGGTCATCATGTTCTACAAGATAACTACAATCCCTTTTCCAGAAGAAGTTGTTTCAGAGGAAGGGAATGTATCAACTTGTTTCTTCTTGCTCTCCTTCTTCTTCATGTATTAATCAATGTCACTGCGTTGGTGACACAGGTATGATTTAGTTGACTGTAGTTACTGAAGATCTGATTTGGAAATTTTGTTCATTTTGTTGAATTATTAGTGTTAGATCTTGATTACTCATTATATGTTTTGTTTTAATTCTTCCTGAAGTATGAGTTGAATTGATAATTAGGAATTTACATATCATTTTCAGTCAGATCTTTGGTTATTAGGAATGTCACTGAGGGTGTCGACATAAGATTTGACCTAATTTTGGATGGCAATGTAATGAATTGGAAGAACTTGTAAATTAAATCTTGCTTGGGAGATTTTTTTTTTTTTTTTCTGTTTGGGACTGACAAGAGTCAATTTTAGCCACCACAAGAAGTAATTGTGTGATTATACTGAATTACTGATTTTTGTGAGACTTGCTTATTATGTGTGAGTTGTGACGGTCAATTTCTTCAGGTCCACTACCTTTTGTTAGGCGTTTCTCTCTGGAGGATATAAAAAGGGCCACTGGTGGATTTCGCAGAATCATTAGTAATTACTCTCAAGGGTCTGTTTACAAAGCTCAGTTTCGTGATGGCCTCCTCGCTTTGGTTAAAGAAGTGACAGCTCTTCATGAAGGAAAGGATGCATTTCTTCAGGAAGTGAAGCTCCTGCGCCGCTTACATCATCGTCATTTAGTTTCACTTAGAGGATTTGCCACTGGTCAGGAGAGGTACAACGTTTGTAAGCTGATATATGTTTTAGCTTTCCATGTAAAGTCATATTATCTTGGGTTTTCTTGCTATATGCATTATTATTCAAGCATCAAGGATATTTTGCAAATTGAAAAACTTAAATGCAAAACGCCAAAGGTCTGAAGTTCAAGTCTCAATTTTTTCCATAACACGAGAAGATATATCCTAGTGGTTTATGTCAAAATATCTTTTCTCCATGTTTGTTGTGTATGTCTGTCCAGATTGAAAATCGCATCATTATTAATAATCTTTTTTCCCCCTGATTTCATTGTTATTAGGTTTCTTGTTTTTGAGTACCCAGAGCATGGGAGCCTAAAGGAGCATCTAAATGGTACCTTCGAAGCAAAACTAGAACTATTATTTTGGAAATCTTGGTTTCGTTTTAGTTGATTGACAGAGTAGCTCTTGGACAGACCCTCTTAAGACTCCCTTGAGCTGGAGGACTCGTCTGCAGATTGCTATCGGAGTAACAGCAGCATTGGTAGGTGTTTCAGTCACCATTTTACATTTGATCACACCTCATAAATTTGAAAACTGGGTCAGTCTGCTTGACTATGCAATCAAGGGGAAACCCCCTGAAATATCTAAGATTAAAATTTCTTTTGTTAGACTATATCCATCCATAGACCAAACTGTTAATGTTATGTAGTATGGTCTCTAAGTGATTTTCGTTATCTAATTGCAGGAGTACTTGAACTTTTTTTGCGAGCCACCTATAAATCATGTCTCCATCAGTTCAAGTAATGTTTTGTTGGACGAGAATTTTGTTGCAAAGGTAAGGCGTATTAGGATTTGACAGTTTATGTAACCACCAAAATTTCTTTCTATTTCTTGACAGGTTGCATTGTTTTTCTGCTTGCTTGCAGCTCTCTGGTATTGCTTTTCTTGGTTCTCCTGGAAATCATATTGGAATATCACATTCACATGCCTCATGTTCTAAAGGTAAACTTGTATTCCAACACTTAGTTACAAAGAACTTTTGATGCCACAATCTTCAAGTTGCCATCCACTCTCACAGGTCATATGGATCAGGATTGCAAAGACATGATCTTCCAGCTTGGTGTGCTAATTCTTGAGCTAATAACTGGTCAATCTTCGGAGAAGGAAGGTGGTAACTTGGTTCGATGGGTCCAAGAATCTAAATTTATCGGGTCCGTTGATAAAATTGTAGACCCTGATCTTGGAAATAGTTATGATTCGAAAGAGCTAAAAAGTCTTTTAGCTGTTGCAAGGTTTTGTACCAAAACAGGAGATAAGCCAACAGTCTCTATTCAGCTTATACTTAGGTATCTCCAAGGAAAGTAGAATGAGCTTACACTTCCCTGATACTTCCCAACATTGACTGTATATTGGTGATAGAGCCGAAATCTCAAGAAATTACTGTAAAATGTAGAAAATGACACATTCTTTGCGGCTCTCATTTAGACTTACGATTGTTTGTTACTTGAGTCTTGTTATAATTGTTTGGATTTGTAAGATCTACTGACTCTGCAACATCTTTAATAACTCTTTTAGGCCCTCCATGGTCACATGAAAAGCTTTATATAAGCATGTTCCCAGATATCTGCCTCGGCTAATTTTCATGCTTTTTAGTTTCTTAAAATTTTAATACTAATGTTTTTTTCTTCCTATGGATTGGAAATTCTGATAAATTCTTTCCCAGCTCCTCCAACTCATACTTTTGGAAAACGGATCCTACTTATATAGCCTAAAATCAACACATAGCAAATAGATATCAGCAACCAACAGAAGCCTAATATATATACCCATCGGCACAACCACAACCGAAGTTAGTTTACAATGAGCATAAAGCCTGCTTGAATACTTCTTTCATCCTCTGCTAAATCGGAAGCTTGTCTGATATGTTTACAGACTCTGATATTTATAATCTTATCTTTCTATCTGGATGAAGCTTATTCTGCTGTTGCTAGATTGCAAGTTGAGCAGGAACTTTCACAGAGCAGGGTATCCTGCAATTTGTCCTTGGATTGAAATACGGCTGTGGTTTTGGTGTTTCTTTTGCCTTTTTGTTTTTCCGTCTCTTCTGTAAGAGATTTTGCCACAAGGTAAGCTGTTTTATCATCAACTAATTTGTATACCTGTTGGATAATTTTCGACAAATCTCTCCTGCACCACTACCCATTGCCAAAGATCATAGACAACTTTCTAATTTTGATTTAGTTCATATATCTGCATGTGGTAACTTCTATACAACATTTTTGTTCTCTTTTTATTTTGAACTAGAAACCTTTTAAATCAGCCTAAGCACAGATAAATTACAATATGGATCAATAAGCTTTCAACTCTCACCTGTCGAACTGTTACAAACTATATAAATTGTAAATGATTTCCTCTATCATATGTCTACATATATATTCATACCATCTCAGATGGAGCCAGTTGGGGTGTAGTCATCGGCGAAGACCGACAGATAGGACAGCTAGGATGCTGCAGCAACCAAGGATCAACACAATTGAGATGGAATAGGTGGCCGCAGTTTGGTAACAGGCGCAGTGTGTCGTTGTTATCGTAGTTTTCCAAGCAGATCGAGCAGCACGAGCTAGCGTTGTGTTTGTTGTTTTGGGTTGTAACTTCTGCGTAGAGGAGTTTTGGATAATCGTCGAGGGTGGTTTTATCCAAGCCTACGCCAATTCTAACCGACTGGTCATTCAGAATTTGTTGATGTGGTTGTGTTGGATTTCGGTAGCGCGCAAAGTAATGGTAAGCAATGGCAATACTAACAATGATGCCGAGGACACCAACTGTGATCCCAATGAAGTAGAAGAATCCACCGGCACCGGCGCTGGGTTCCCCATCAGAGAGGGTTGCACTGTTCATCTCTAAACGGAAACGACTGGAAACAAGGTGGATAGGATAGCTATTTAATATAAAAAATAAACAAATAAAAAACATAAAACACAGTACGAGGTTGAGCAGTAACTCCGTAAGTTGGAGAGACAGCATTTGACCTGGGAAACTGGCAGAATAGTGGAGAAGCATAAGAAGAAGACAGGGAGAGAGATTAATATAATAATGTTAGAGAAGTCGCCCAACTCAAAGCAGAGTATGCAGTTGGTCTAGTCTAACAGCTTGTTTTAGTGTTGTCTAAAATGTAGAACCCTCACATAATTTCTAATAATAGGGCTCAAAAGGAGATTCCTTGGGCCCTGCTAACTCCATGTGAGGAGGTTGTTTTAGTGTTGTCTAAAATGTTGTCTATCTAGAACTACTCTTTGCTTTAAAGCTCCTCACTTTTTTCTGCCGGATAATTACTCGGTTTTGGGGATGAGAGACTGTAAGGGCATTATTTAGAATTTTCAATAAGAACTTCCATCATGGTTTATGGCCCAAGTATGACGCTAACCAAGCATGTCGTTTTACCGCATTGGAGTTATTCATGTAACATCATAACGAGTAAAACACCAAAGTGATCAAATTTGGTAGATAAAAGCTACACCAATATTATTATCTACAAATAAAAACCGTTTGAAGTAACAATAACATAAAAACCAAATCTTCATTTTTTTTTCCATATAGTATAATGTTTAAATTTAGCTTTTACTAATTTTTTTAAGAGCAGCTGCGGCCATGAGTTGCTAACTTATCAAATTGCTAAACCATATTTAGTATATTTGTTTTTGCTTTTTCGTTTCAGGCACAGTGGTGGAGGGGTTGCTAAATTAACAACGTAATTTAAAGCTGCGTCTGAAAATCAGGCGGTACCATTATATGCGTTTTATGAGATACGTTGTTCATAAATCCGTGCCCGTCGAACAAAATTTTAACACTATGTAAGTGTAGACGCGATTGAAAATTCATTTTATAAAGTCGTTTATATATAAAATGTTTCTAAAAGAAACGAAACTTTAAAGTGCGTTTTTGAGAAACGGTTTTAATATTCACATCTGGTATGAGATGTGTATAATAAATCTGGCTAAATTGTGGCCTATGCCACTTAATTGGGGCATATAGATTTCCACATCCACCCAATGGAGAAGTATATGGGGTGTCTAAATTTGCTGAAAGTACCAATTTACCCTCTAAAAATTCTTAATACTACAAATTTACCCATATTAACCCTTAATAATAAAACTAAAACTAAAAATCAGTTTCAATTTCATTTCCTATAAACCGATTCTTCTTCTATTCTTCTCCCTCTTTTTTCATTTTTGTGAAACCAAAACATCGTCGATTATCGTTCCTTTTTTTCTATAAAATGTCGTCGAAACCATCGCGAGTGAAGCATGCTACTAACATGCAATTTCCTAGTGAGAATAATCCCAGAATTGTTGAAGCAATTCGAAACAAAAATAAGAAAAAGGTTGAGGAAGTTGAAGCATCTTTGATCGCACAAGAGGAGAAAATGGGTCGAATCAGGTACTTTTCTATTAACCCAAACATGGGAGACAATAAGCTGCATCTTTTGCTGGGAATATTCTAACCAACTAGGAAATGATACGAACCACGAATAACATAAACCACGTTGATGATCTTCGTCTCCAGACTTCGGGTATTCAGATCTTTTAGGTTGGTATGGACCAGCGGTAATATATGCTCGTCGAATTACATTGTGCAAATCAACCTGATAATTCCAAATTTGTTGGCGTAATCCTGGATCACGTTCCTACTTGGAAGTATCAAATTCATTGATTTGAACTCTTGGAGAATTTGATGGTCTATCTTTAGAAGTAGGTACATTTAGATCAACGAATTCTTGTTTGAGCTATTATTGGTATTTTGTCTTTTAAAATACCCATATATCTTAGATTGATTTTTCATCTACAACAAGTTTAATTTCAAAATCGAAATACCATTAGTTATCATGTAGGCATATTAACCACAACACACAATAATGAATGCTATCGGACTATATTTACTAGTTAAATTGCAGACTTGCATTACTCAAAAAATTATGTTGGACAGTACATACCTTAGGTGTAGCGCTTGGCGGTGGTAGACCTGGTGGTAGGAGTGGAGAAGTCGTAGTTGCTGCAAGTGGTGGGTTAGGACTTGTGGTGGAGAACTCTCTTCCTAACAAACTACCCCTATTAAAGTTAATAAATCTTTTGAAGATAAATAGAAAAGGAATTTAGCTAGATTTAAGGGAAATTACAACAAAAACATTAATAACGTGTAGTTATTTTCACAAGGAAATTTCTTCAAATTTTTCTTGGAGGGGCCACGTAGTAGAAACTCAGAAAATTTGGGAAGAAATATGCATGCAATCCTACTTAATTGCCGAAATCTTGGGGTGGCCATGGCCACCCAAAAGTTGCATATGGCTCCGCCGCTGCTCTAAACTAGGTTTCAGTAACATGCAATCGCTCAAAAATCGATAATTTTGATTTAGAATTATTCCGGGTTTACCAGAATCGGACGATGTTCATGTATTTGTGAACCGATTGTGTTAGGAATCGGTTATTATTCATGCCCATATACCCCGATTGCGCTGCATGTGAATGAGAATCGAAAAATGTTAGTGTATAAATAGCCCGATTCAGTTATGGTAGGGATAACCGTTGTTTCTGTAACTTTTGGTCGTTAGAATCGGATTACATATGTGTTCACAAAAACCGATTGAGTAGCCTTTGAATTCTTATATGCTTAGTCAATAATCAGACTTTATATGTATATCAAGAAAACAGATTAGTAGAATCGGTTTACATTAGCACTTAAAAAATCCGATTGTTGGTTTTATTATGTTAGGAATCGGACTTTATATGTGTATCGAGTAGACCGATTCCTCTAAGAAAATCAACCTATCGGTTATGTATGTTTTTTTTTAGCATCGGATTACATGAGCACTTGAATAAACCGATTAGTTATTTGTTATGTTATGAATCAGATTTTATACGTATATCGAGTAAACCGATTGTGTACCTTGAATTAAAAAAAATGCATTTGATTTCATTATTGTTTGTCGCTTAACTCCGTATTCTACAGGCCAAACAAGAGCAACCAACAAAAGCAAGCCGAAAAGAAATATACGAGGAAACATGACCTTGCTTCTCCTAAGCCTTTGGGACCTCGTCGAAAAGACGGTCAAAATTTGAATGCCTCCCACCGAAGGGCCACATGGAGTAAATCCAAAGGGATCAGCATCAATGACCCACCACCTCAAGCGGAGCAACCAACACATGAAGAATCTGATTTTGATACACCTACTGAACAAGAAGGTGGTGATAGAGAAGTTGCCGAATAACAAAGTGATGAGGAAGTTAATGAGGAAGAAAGTGGCGGAAAGGAGAACGATGAAGAAGAAATTAGTGGCAAGGAAGGTGGTGAAGAAGAAAGTGATGAGAGTGAAAGTGATGAAGAAGAAGGTGAGGATTAAAATGATGAAGAAGAAGGTGAGGATGAAAGTGATGAAGAAGAAAGTGAGAAGCAAGTTGATGAAGAGAGAGGAGAAGTTCAAGAACAAGTCCAAGGAGGAGACTCTCAAAACCAAGATAAGATAGATGGTAAGAAGAAAGAAGTTCCAAAGAAGAAGAAAGGGGACCATGCCCGACCCGCTGAAGATGTTTACTCGCGGCCCTAAGGATCCCATTTACGGGTTACCCGGTGATGGAGGACAGATGTTATGGGGGTACAAAGGCAGTTGGGACGCCGTCGTTTGCCACACAATAGTAAGTACCTAAACCTTATGCTATGTAACATCAAAATTATTATCCGTGTAGTGTTTTGAATGTTGTCCATCAGGTTTGTTTTGTTTTATAGGATCACAATGATGTCGTTCGTCTTATGAAGCCAGGAACGTCAGTGAGTATAATGAGGCAATATCCACTGCAAGCAATAGAATCAAACGTTGGAGAAGTTCAGGAAGTAATCGATCAAGTCAATTCTACGGGGTTGGTACCTACGGTCGACAATTTGTACCTTGGTTACGACAAACCTCTTTGTTCCGCCTTTGCCGAGAGATATTACGGGGAAACGGATACTTTGCATCTTCCATTTGGAGAAATGACGATAACTCCAAATGATTCGAAGTTCATTACCGGGCTAAGCATAGAAGGTAAAGCCGTGAAGCACGAAGACTACGTCCAAGAGCTTGGGTGGGACAAGATTTACGCGTTCACCAAGGATGTGTTCCAATGGGATGAGGAGAGGACCAAGTCAGAGATGCTAGTAGGTAAGGCAAAGCAGAGGATATTCCATCTCTCGAAGCTGAGGGACAACTTTATGGGAACAAAGAAGCTTCGTGCACTGAACAGAGAACGTATCATCGCCACGTCCAATGTGTTTGTCCTCTACGTCTTGGGAGCAGTTATCTTCCCTGATGTTTCCGGTGCCCGTGTGAGCGCCAACTTTATCCAGCTGTTGCAACCATTTGACAATATCCACGAATACTCTTGGGGCACTGCTATCCTTGCACACTCGTTGAACGAGTTGAGAAAGGATTCTAGGGCTCGAAGGAACCAAATCGGAGGGAATATGGCTTTTCTACAGGCGTGGATATATTCACACTTCCTAATATTTGCTCAAAGGGATTTTGAGAACAAGGAATGGGACCACGGGTATTATGGAGACAAGTACACCTACAGAAGTAAGCCGAAGAACCAAAAAAATGATTACCTGAAGTTGAGACGCCAGTTGGACAACTTGACGACGAAAGATGTTGTCTTTGATCCTTACAAGGAGGATTTGGCTAAAGGAAAAGGAAAAGGAAAGAAGGTTGGGTGCGAAGAGAAAAGTGATTATTTTGGGCCTTTGTTTCACCCAAGAGGATATGTAATGTACAACCCAACGAGAGTCGCAAGACAATGCGGTTACGTAAAAAAAATCCCAAAGGAGCACAAGATGTTCAAAATTGTAGCGCCCCCAAAGCTAGCAGCTGACTAATCCAAAAGATTAACTAAATAAAGAGGCACTAAGGACTAAAACATTTACTTAAACAATCAAATAAGAAATCTACTACAAAACTTAACCCAAGAACTAGCCCCGCTCTGAAATATATATACAAGAATTCCTCTCAATGATACATATACAATAATCATTTAGTTTACAAATAGAATATACAACATAATAAACATAGCAGAAGTTAACTAACTACGGACTCGACTCCTCGGAGCTTCCGCTGCACAACTGATCTGTCTCTGAAACTGAAAGTGGGAATGGGTGAGCACATATCCCTAAAAGGGGTGCCCAGTAGGAATAACATTTAACTTTCAAGTAATCATTGGAAATGATTTGAAAACAATTCATGTTTTCCCTAACACTAAACACAACCAATTCACAAAGGTAAACAATCATGTATATGGAACTAACTCCTTCCAAACAATGTATAATATGGTGACTCGTCCCGCACCTAGATAATAATATGGTGAACTCGTCCCGCACCTAGATAATAAAAGCTCGGTATAAATGAAGGAGGAATACCCTATATACCACAGATGGAAATTCTTATTTCCAAACAATCAAATGGAAATTCTTATTTCCCAAAAACTTCATATAGACAAACAAAGCATTACCATTCATTTCCAAAAAATGGAAAGATTAAAATAACAACGGTACTTTCGGAATTTTTAATAAAACAATGCATGAAATACACAATCAGACAATGCATGAATTTGTTAAACATAAACTTTTGTAAAGGAAAACAACAATAATCACAGAAGAGCTAAATGTAAATTCCCACCTCTTTTGATGACAAGCCACGCCTACCTCGTGATCCACGATCCACTGGTTCATCCTTTGAATCGATCGTTGTTAATACAGATTAAATGTTAATTACACAAGAAGTCTACGAAACTAGCCAAAATGGATCACACAACAATCATACAAGTCTAACTAATGGTTCTAAGACCATTTATGATTCTACACATCTTCATTATCCATCTCTTGCATATTTAAAGGTTTACTAATTCAATTAGGTTGTTTCTCTAGTCCATTAGCTAAGTCTTGCGAACATCTACAACTTTGTAGAAGAAGTCAAAGTCTAATTCAGACCACAAAGGTCCAATTCATCTGAGTCAATTAAATGTCAAACTGACGGTCACAGGTCAATTAACAGTCAACGTCTAAGGCCAGGTCAAATCCAGGGTCAAATGGTCAAGTCGGTCAAAGTCAGGTCAACGAGTCAAACTGGAATCGGTTAACAGTTCAACTCATGTCAAGATAGGGAAACTCAATGAGTTAACTCAGTCTACAAGACTGATTCAGGTGAGTCAGCAGATCCGACTCAGTCAGAAGAACTGAGTCGGCTAAGTCAAACACTGACTGAGATGACTAATAAGCCTAGATCCCTTGTTGTACACATATTTTCACTCTTCTTTATAACTAGACAGATACTAACACACCTATTGACAGAACTTCACAATCCAAAGTACAAATCAATTATTCTTAAATAAACTTCAAACTTCATTTACAATTATAAACTAGGTTTACCTGCAATCGCAGTAGCTGCATGCTTTCAAAGAGACTATCCAATTGTGATTCTACAATCACCATTCCCACATCATTTCTACTCTCCCAACTCAACACACACCAATACCTAATTGTATCAACATTACATCTCACTCATAACTCCAATCTAAGTCCCCACCAATTCAAATACTCTACCTCTCCCAATACCATGACTGCTAACTCACTCTACGGATTCGCAGACATCTTAACCAGCCCAACATCACCTCAACTACTTAAGTTTCGCTGTCACAATTCCAGCATCTACCAACTCATCTGCAAGACAAAGTAATCTCACTACACATCCATTCAACCTCCAATACACACAATACCTTGTTGTGCCAGCAGTATAATTCATCCATGATTACAAATCATACCACCTGCAACTACATCCAATCATTCCACTTCCTCAGTTCACTACAAATCAACATAACTATTCTCAGTTTTTCCCAGCACATACAATCACTACTTGCACCACTAACTGTAACAGAATCATACACATCCACCACCACATCCATTTCCGTTAACGCCTGCTCCCAAGACTCCAAAAACTGCAACTTCAGCTGGCCCTGCACCAATAAATACCACACTAATAGTTCCATTTCTAAAGCCCTGTTACTCATAACTCACCATCTACAACAGTTCAGCTGAGATCATATTCAATTTATCTGCACTTCCAAATCTTTACAACTACAGCTAAGCAATGACCTTCTTTCACCCATCTCAGTTCAATACCACTAACCATTTCAATCCCAACTTATTGATAAATTCATAATAACTATAACAACATCATCATCACTCAATCCATCTCCTAGACATAGATCTAATTCTGTCCATCCCATATTCCACTGATACATATTGATCTTTGTACCTTGGTAGCTATTACTATAAAGGGGGAATTCATATAATAATAGACAAGAAACTTAGAAAACAGAACACAAGTAGTAATTCGAAGAAAATATCTTCTCTAGATTATGAACAAGAAAACGATTACAATTCTCTCTTTGTTACGCTCACAATCTTCTCTAAACAATGGATTAACCTTAAACTGTTTGCTAAGCTTGCACAAGTATTGTCGTAAGCTTTCTCTAGGTTTTCTGTGCCTAGTAAATATGTGTGCGTCTATATTAAGAACACACTAACTACACGTGTTTAGTTATGAGCTAAACATCCCTATTTATAGGCTTGGTTTGGTTTCCCAAACCTCTTAGGAATCTATTTCCTTTTGCAGGACTAATTCCTTTTCTAGGTATATTACCTTAACTAAGAATACTGCTCAAAACAATACTCCTTCCTAAACTAGGAATTTATCCTAAACAAGGAATCCTTCATAGTATAGGATTTTATCCTCAATTCGTCTTGAGGATCACTAGTTCCCAGGGAAAGGAAGATACGCATGTATCATGCCCCCCCTCCCACCCCCTTAAGAACTTGAACTCTTGTGAAAGTTATATTTGTAGGTTAGAGAACTCTTGAGTTCCTTTCACCCTTCCGAACCATCTCTCCTTGCCGGGAAGTTGACCTTGACATCTATTTAGGAAAGTCTCATTCTCTTCATGGCGTGTCTTTGTCGCTCTTCGCTCCATAATGCAATCTTCTTCGAGTGATTCTTCTCTATCAAACCACAAGTCTTCCACATGTGGCAAGATCATCTTGTCATCTCCATCATCATCTAGTAATGGTGGTTCAAACATACTTAACCTTCTT
The DNA here is from genome assembly GCA_023531295.1 of Papaver armeniacum. Taxonomy (NCBI): domain Eukaryota; kingdom Viridiplantae; phylum Streptophyta; class Magnoliopsida; order Ranunculales; family Papaveraceae; genus Papaver; species Papaver armeniacum. The sequence continues at coordinate 40,176 of JAJJWW010002037.1, read as the reverse complement.
AGGTATTCTTCTTGTTGTTTGGTAATGTATTCCAAACTAACTCTACTCGGCTTCTCGTCAAGAGAACGGATCACAAGGAGAATGAATTTTGTACTAGCATTCACCAACCGCTTAGCATGAGTGGCAGTAATCAAGCTTGCTCCCTCAAGAGGAAAGTTAATAGCTCGTATTACAAAAGCTTTCCCATCTTTGGTAAAGGTATACTTTTGCTCCCTCCTATGTAAAACCGCATCTCGATCCCACAAGTAAGGACTACCAAGTACAACTTGAAAAACATCCAATGGAACCACGTCGCATGTCACCTCGTCAATGTATGACTCATCAAAAGCAAACTTGAACGTGCACTGTTCTGCAACCTGTAGCCCACCTTCCTTTTGAATCCACCTAAAGGATAGGGTTTCAGATGTTTGAAAGTCTTCAAACCCAACTTTTGTACCAAAGAATGTGAAAGTAAATTCTTCTGACTTCCCGGGTCAATAACATCATCTATTAGTGTTGTCTTAACCTGTATCTTAACCGTGAAGAGTCGTTTCCTAGGATCATCCTCCATAACTTTTTCTACGTCTTCTGCCATTAGAGAGAGCTTTTGATTAGGTTTTGTTAGTCCTTTGACTTCTTTCGGAACTTGTGCGACTAGTGTTGCCATCATGGGTTCTTTCTTCTTCAACCCTTTTGGTTTTAAATAAGAATACTTCATCCAACACTTACCAACAACATGCCCCGTTTGTTTGCAATGTTTACAAACTAAACCTTCTTGGTCGTTAGACTTTCCTTTCTCTTTGCTCCTTTCATCTCCTTTAGTGACGAAACTTCCAGACTTTCCCTTGATGTTTCCCTCAATATCAGTTTTCTTCAGCCTGCCTTCGATGACATTAGCTTTTATGCTTTCTTCGGAGAGAGTATCCACCGAAAACATCTTCACTCATTCCGTATATACTCATGGAAACCGGAAATATATTTCATATAGATAACATAATCTCTCAAGTCTAAATCCAAAATCATAGCTTGATTCTGAAATTCCGAAGTATATTCTTGCACGGTTTGGTTGTAAGTCTGCTTCAAGTTGTACCACTTGAACCATATCTCCTCAAGGTAGCCAACCGGATAAAACTGTTTCCTTATAACTTCCTTGAATCTTTTCCACGACAATACTCCTTTACTTAGGTTTTGTCTTTGATAAGCTTTCCACCAGGTTAGAGCATGCTTTTGTAGCTTCAATGCCGCGAAATCAATCTTTTCCTTTGAACCATATTCAAAGAAAGAAAAATACGTCTCTAGACGTTCAATCCAATCATCTAATTTTTCTACATCGACACTCCTATCGTAAAGTGGAATATCAACACGAAAATCAATTTTCAGATTCTTACCATGAGGTTTAGGACTTTTAAGAAGATCACTTTTCTTCATCCTCATCCTCTTCGTTTTCTTCTTCTTCTTCCGAATCATCTTTTTACGAAGCTTCAGGTGAAGGTGTAACCTTTTTCTTCGTCTTCGGCTTGAGTGTATGAGAACGAATACATTCACTCAATTCCTTAAGGGTAACTTGAATTGACTTCATGTCTGTTTGCAACATAGCCACCTTTTCTTCCATAGTTTATGGTTCACCTTCCTTAGAATCACCATCTGACTTTGTCATCCTTGATCCCCTTGTTTTCTTAACATCCTCCAACTTCTCGAGTACCTCACCAAGCTTTATGTAGAGAGATCTAGTGAAAACCATAAACCACAGGGATTTACCCTAAAAACTAACCTTGCTCGTGATGCCAACTTGATACGTATTGATCTCTGTACCTTGGTAGCTATTACTATAAAGGAGGAATTCAGAATAATAATAGACGAGAAACTTAGAAAACAGAACACAAGTAGTAATTCGAAGAAAATATCTTCTCTAGATTATGAACAAGAAAACGATTACAATTCTCTCTTTGTTACGCTCACAATCTTCTCTAAACAGTGGATTAACCTTAAACTGTTTGCTAAGCTTGCACAAGTATTGTCGTAAGCTTTCTCTAGGTTTTCTGTGCCTAGTATATGTGTGTGCGTCTATATTAAGAACACACTAACTAGATGCGTTTAGTTATGAGCTAAACATCCCTATTTATAGGCTTGGTTTGGTTTCCCAAACCTCTTAGGAATTTATTTCCTTTTGCAGGACTAATTCCTTTTCTAGGTATATTACCTAAACTAAGCATACTACTCAAAACAATACTCCTTCCTAAACTAGGAATTTATCCTAAACAAGGAATCCTTCCTAATATAGGATTCTATCCTCAATTCATCTTGAGGATCACTAGTTCCCAGGGAAAAGAAGATACACATGTATCATCCACAATAATAAAGCTTCAAACCATAAAAAAATTTATTCACAACTCATGGAGAAACTTATAAATCAAAACTGAAATTGAACTAATCTTTATTACAAGAACAATTACCTTAATATGTGTTACTCAGGCAATTGGACTCAATTCCTTCTTCACTTGACTCGGTTCAGCAATTCACCTCAAGACTAACAACTCCTCCTCAAATCAGTTCATCCAACTCCAAAATATTCCATCATCACCACCAGTTCTCAACTAAACTGTAATTTAATTCTCAAAATATAAATTAAACTCTTCAGGTCTATTAAACCCGTCCTGAATTCAATCCCCTAAACCAATAACTTCATCTTCTACAAATCATTAACACTAATCTTCAAAACAACTTCAATTTACCAATTCTCGAACCCTGACTAATAATCTCAAGCAGTCATTTAGCCATAGCCAAATTCATGACAAACCCAACTCTAATCAATCTTCTTAACCCAACTCTAATCAATCTTCGTAGAACATCAATTTCGTCTCTGAATTTTGAACAAAACCCTAACTCTTCAATTCATCAACAACTCGACTTCAAAACTTCAATTAAACTTCTACCCAAGATTCTTCATCCCAAAACGTCACTTTATCATCATCAGTTCTACAAGAACCCTAATTCCAGAAACCCCAACCTCAATTCAACATCTACATCATCTTCTTCTTCTCATCCTGATCTAAATCAATCACATAATCAACATCTCCACTTTCGATTCCGCTTACTAACCAGATTCTATGAATCTCTCACACGAAAACAACTCAATTCTTATGAACTGAGTTCGACAGAGAAGGAAAGATGAAGAACAGAAGATAGAAGAAAGAAGAAAGGAAAGAGAAATGATTTTCTCTCGACACGTTTTGGTGATGATAAGGCCAAAAAAAATGATAAAGTCACCCAGATAAAGGATAAGGGCAGCCAGGCGGTTTATAAGAGAAATACAAATACCCTTCATATTAATTTGATGATATCTTCTTCCTATGGTATCTGATTGATACGTTTGAGTAGTCCGTTCTGCGCAACTTTTGAGATCTATTCAGCGGTACTAGTTACGTATCTAAGTCATTGTTAGATTAATTCCTATTAATTAACATTCGTGTTAAACTAATCGAGTTATCATCGACTAAAACGTCTCTTGACTGGTCTAATAGCGTTGACGAGCTTGCGGGTCCTTACAAAAATCAATGAGAAAAAAACCAAATTATTTGATAATGATATTGATATTGTTCACAAGCCTTTACCATCATGTGATTATTGGGAAAACAGAGCGTTTAACAGATACGTTATGGATGGTCCATCTCGAACAGATGATGATGCGATTCCGGGTTACATGTCGTGGTACCTCAATGTTTCGCATACTCGAGTGATACGAGTAGATGAGAGGCCCAAGATAGAGGACAAATATACGGCTCTCGAATTCCTGGTGCGTATTATTACTCAATTACGGTTTTGTTAATGGTTTTAGTATTATATATTGAATGTTTGTTCTTTGAAATTAAAACAGAGAAGACGAGTCGGGCACTTGATAACCCAAGCAAAGCTAGAAATCAGGGAAGGAAAAAATGTTAAGGCCAATAAAAAGTTGATCGATGAATTGAACAGTCTCGAAGATGTAAAAGCTGGTGCAAAGTTTGGGGAGTTGGAGGGGGACGAGGAGGAGGAGCCAAAGAAAAAGAGGAAGAGATCCCCCCCCCCCCCTAAAAAAAAAAGATGTATGAAGGTGCATCGAGCATCGCCCAAACTGGTAAACGAGGACGAGGTGGACGTGGTCGTGGTGGGGATGTTCATGAATGAATGGCTATATTCATGTTTATGTCTTTAACTATGGATAATTATGGAGTAAAAACTTATGTTTTAAACTTATTGTCGAATTATGTTTGGTTATATTCCTAGTTTATGAATGACTTAATCTGGTTTCTTTTGAAAATTGTTTGTGTTTGTCCAAGACGCGATAAAATAACCAACTACAATGTGTGAGCAAAAAAATGCAGGATTCTGGCATTTTTCAGTCAGAATCGGTTTACATGTACCTATATGTAATCCGATTCTGACAGTTCCCCAGAGTTCAGTTTCAGAATCGGTTTACATGTACATATATGTAATCCGATTGTTATGAAGAAAAGTTCGGTAACTTTTTTTTGCTAAGAATCGGATTACATGTGCATTACAAAAGCCCGATTGATGAGAGGCATATTTTATATGATTTTGTAAGGACACAATCGCTCTATGTGGTCATCTCTAAAATCCGATTGTGTGAATTGAATTCAAAAAAAAATAGCCGTTGAGACTTCATCTATATAAGGACAACCTCTTTGAGCCACTTCCACATCACACACTTAGCCTAGAAAATGGAATGGGAACCCTTTGAAGATTTGTGTCTCGTTAAATCGTTTGCTAATACGTTTCGTGAACGTCCGAATGAAATCTAATCAATGTTTTGGAAGAGAGTTAAAGAGTTCTTTTACGGGAGTACCGCGAATCCCAATAACCGTAAATGGAGAGACTAAGCTTTTCGATTCCAATACATAAAAAGCGCAATGCGAGAGTACGTAAAAGTTAGAAATATGGTGTACCATTATCATCCACGAGCTCCTCTTAGGGAAAAAGTGAGTAATGCGATCATTTTTATACCTATGTCAAAAGTTCACATACTAACATTTAAGAATTCATTGAATTTCAGCTGGAACGTTTCAATGGGCTATGGAGCATTCGTAATGGGGAAACTAAGTTCATTCACCACAAAGAATATACAACGTTGTACCGACGTGCTTGGAGGTTCATTGACGAGCATTTGATGTGTCAAATTCTAGAATTCCCATTCTGAATCCTATGTAGTGCGCTAATTTCCGAAACTATGTAATGAATATTTTGTATCTGAAAGTAAGGTATAATCGGATTATATAGACATATATAAACACCGATTGCAAAAATCGGTTTATGTGGGTATTGATTGAACTCCGATTCTGGGTTTACATCGTCAATCGACATAAACTCAGCCTAGAATCGGTTTACAAAAGCACTAACATCAACCGATTCTGGATCGAGTCTTTTGAAAAAAAATTAAAAATTTTACAAGTGTTGATTATACATTAATGAAAATTAATTTCAGGATTAAATCGGTTAAGCATTATTTAATTATCCGAATTAGCACTAATTTAACAAAGGCATATTTGGCATTAACATAAATAGTGGATAAGGGGTTTCTATGAATTATTTCTTAATGACCCTATTTTGTCATGTAGCTATAGGCCCCAATTTAGCCATGATAATAAAAGCGTTTTTACAAACGCATTCTTCAATATCGACTCAACTTGACGCACTTTTCAACACCGTCCCACTATGAGACTCAATCTAAGGCATGCACGCACTTATTAAGCGCGCCTCGTTGTATTTTTGAATTGTCAAATCTAGTTGCCGGATTCAGCAAATCAATTTGAAAATTTGAAAATTTGGCGTCTTTACCTCCCTCAACAGTGCTGGTAATATGACTTATAGCAACACTACGGTTGCTACCACCACCACAACAACACCTCTTCTTAGTGGCATGCCACCACCAAGCCCGTTATCGTATCCAGATTTACCGTCATCAACAGTTTCGCCTCCACTTCCCCCATCAATATCTCTATTTCTTTCTTCGACCCCACCACCAAATCCACTGTCATGTATGGATCTGCCACCACCAACACCTCTGCCTCCTCATTCTGACATTTACAACCCCTACTAGCACTTCTAGAACTGCCTCCAACAGCGCCTTCGCCTCCACCTTTTCCTTTTATCCCCTATAATCAATAACAACACTTCCAAATATGCCACCAATAACATCTCTGCCTCCTCCTTCAATCCTCTGCAACCACCACCAACACCTCCCTCAGATGTTTTATCACCAGAAAATGATGATGCATCATTATCGTCGAAATTAATGTTGTCTTGGGGAAATGACAAATTTATGTTAAACCAAATTTAGTTTTATCAAATTATGACAAAACTAAACAATGTTGAAACCAATGTTTTTGTTGGTGACAACAATAAGTTTATGTTGAAACCAAAAGATTTTATATTGAAATCAAATTTGGTTTCAACATATTTTTGCCAAGTTTTTGTCATTGGTACTAATATCGCCAGTGAAAATGGTATGGTTTTGGTGATGGTGTTGTTGGTTGGTAGTGGTGCCGGTTGGTGGTGGCGTTTTTGATAGTGATGGCAGTGGTGGTTGTGCTGATGGGTGGTAGTTGTTGAGATTATTAGTCCCACATTGTTGGGCAATCTAAGATCATGCGGTTTATAATCCTTTAGGGTCTCTCCACTCATTGCCAATTGGTTTTGAGTTGGATGTCCGTATTCTAACATGGTATCAGAGCAGGCTATTTGCGACGAGTCTTTGTCCGCGCCTTTACTCCGCGTCACCCGATTTAATTGTCCACGTGTTATACCGAACGAGGCTACACGTGAGGGGGCGTGTTCCACGTGTTAGATCCAACGAGGCTACACGTGAGGGTGCGTGTTGAGATTATTAGTCCCACATTGTTGGGAAATCTAAGATCCTGTAGTTTATAATCCTTTAGGGCCTCTCCACTCATTGTCAATTGGTTTTGAGTTGGATGTCCGTATTCTAACAGTAGTGGGGTAGTGATGGTATTGGCGGTGGCTATGGTGCTGGTTGGTGGTGGCAATGTTAGTTGTGGTGATGGTGGTGCTGGTTAGTGGAGATGGGTGGTGGAAACGATGGTGGTGGTGGTGGTGGTTGGCGATGGCGATATTAGTTGGCGTTAGTAGTGGTGACGGCGTCGATGGTAATTGTGGTGATGACGATAATTGCGTTGGTTTGTAATGGTGTTGCTGGTTAGTGGTGTTGCTAGTTGGTGGTGGTAGTTTGGTGTTGGTAGTGTTGGTAGAGAAGAGAAGAGAAATTGGAGTTTTTTTATTTTTGTTGGGTTGAACTAAAAAATAAGGGTAGTTTAACAGTTTATATCAAATGGGTTTTTGTGGACGATTTATTTTGACGTGATTTTTGTCTATGAATATTAGATGTAATGCTTGATTGATGGATATAATGGTTGACTATTTTAGCGAAAGGGACTGTTGAGCGACAGATATGGATATAGACTTTCACATTCTAAGTAAGCTTAGAGCGAGAAGAAAATAAAATAAGCTTGCACATCTTAAATTTAAAATAATAAATTTATCTTGTATTCTTAAATCAAAACTCTGATCATATTTGGTCCTTCCATGTTTAAACTTCTAATTATTGTTTTGTAATTAATTGCTAATCAAAATTGAAGTTGGTACTGAATATCTCAAGGCGTTATCGTACAGGTATAAAATGTGTCGTGCCAGCACGTTTATATACAACATATCATGCTTAAATCGAGCACAACAGGACACTTGATCTGACATGGTACGAACATAACATGTTATCTTAGTGTGCTATCATGTGCCAGACAAATATGCACATCGACGCGGCACAACACGCAACACAAACAAACATGTTGCACAACACAGCATGACACGCGAAGAAAATATGTCATATTATGCATAAATCTATAATATAAAACAGAAGGGAGTTTTGAGCCTTGGACGGTCGGATAACATTTTTAGAGACAAACACCGCATCCGACCATCTCAATTTCATCCTAGACAAAGACATCCGACGGATGTAAGAGTTGTAACTTCTTTTCATTATGAATAAACATTGATTAGAATCCATCGTCATTATGATCATAAGAAAATATTAAATGCGACAAAAAAGTAAACAAAAACCATCATTTATATCTTTTCTAGTTAAAAACATGTATAGTTGATATTATTGTCTGTAATAATGATCCACCTTCATCAATCTATAAAGAAAGAACAACATTAGAACATTTATCCAGCATAAACAAAAGATTTATTTATTTTGGAACCAGTTAAATATAATAAGTAGGGATGCACATGGTTCAATTCGGTATAGTTATAGGAAAAAATAAAAAACCGATACCGGAGTACTCGGTTTTCCAACTTTGAAAACCAAAGAAACCATTATGCTAAATCGCTTTCATTCGGTTCGGTTGTGACTTGGTTCGGTTATTAACCTACCGTTTTCGGCTAACCGACAATTCATTCTCAAAGGTTATTTTTTGTTCTTCATTTGTTCACAGACTCTGATAGAATATTTAGAATTTGCAAATTCAACCACTAATTTGAACAATTAAAACAGTACAACGATATTAGTAATTATGAAGAATACCACTTCTTCCTCATCATCCATTCTACCACGAACGTACAACTTATTAAAGAGTGGTACAGAAACTTAGATAAATGGAATCAAAGCAATCCAGTTAGATCAAACCATATTCATAAGTCTTCAGTCAAAGCAAACACATAATTTCGACATCACAAGACAAACGGTGTACAAATAAGAGGGAGGGACATAAGGGTACATAGACTCCAACAGAGTTCTGATTAATCCCAAATAAATCATAAGAACACAAAAATTTCCTCATTTATTTCAGTCCAGTGAAAAAACCAACCCCAAATAAATCAAAAACTAATTCTATTAAAACATTTTTCTTCTCCAAAGATTTATTCTAATAGAGTCTAATGTTGAGGAATTGCGTATACTAACCGTGATTTACAAATAAAAGTGTAAAAAAAATTAGTAAATTGCAGTTGAGTTTCTTTTTCTATTCGGTGTCATAACTACCGTAAACACGTCCTAAAATTCATGAATTCATATTATAACCCAAAGGTTTTTGTTAGGACCAAAATTATAAAAATTATCAAGTTACAGAGTTTTACCTGTTTTATGAAACCACAATCGATCAGAATAAAAATTTATTTAAATTCTCTGTATTAAATGAAACCACAAATTATGTAGTTATCGAAACTACAAATAGGGTCTTCAAATGGAGGAGGAAACATATGTTAGTTTTTTTCCTGCAAGTGCACCACCAATAATTTAGAAAATTCGGGTAACTTAACAAACACTTATACATTATCACGGATTAGATCAAGACAGTGCCGTTACGGTACGAGTTATTTCTAGTATTACACAAAACGGTACAATACATCACATTTCATGTATATTTCACAGAAAAAGCCTTTAATTTATTCAATTTTTTTTATATTTTTATTTTCGTAAGGTTGATTTGTTTCTTTAATAATACATATAATATCAAAAAAAAAAAAAAACTATAGAAAACATTAAATAAGTGTGCTTGCACAACACAACACGCCCTATAACATCGCGCAACATAGCATGCCTGCATTAATATGTGTATTGAGACGAAAATCTTGGGTGGTTTGGAGCTAGACCAAGCCATACACTCCCTTATCATTACTGAAAGAAAGTTCATCGTCTTAAGTTTATCTAAAAAGATGCCAAAAGAGGGGATAAATTTAGCAAAAACTTTGTAGAACTATTGATTTGTTGCAATCTCTTATGTCTGATCGTGTAATACGTACAATGACTTCTTATCCAACATATAGACCTTTGCTTGTATTTACAAGATGTGAGTAAGCAACATGGATTAACTTCATTTTAAAGCATCTCTCTTTCTAAGAGTCCAGTTTCGCAAACATGTTCAGATTGGGAGTTTGAAATCGGTGATGATGATCAACAAACTGGAAAATTAGATAATGTAGCAACCAAGGATCAACACACTTAAGATGGAAGAATTTCCCACAATAAGGTAAAAAGCGGAGTGTGTCATTGTTGTTATAATTGTCAGAATTTTGCAATAATGGACAACAACATTAGATGTATCAGATGATATATAAAATCAAGAATATAAAACACAGTTTGGCTAAGTTAGTCTATGTAAGCGGCGGTTCAGATTTGTCCCTCCAATAGATAAATCTAGGGATGATAGAGAAAGGTCACGCATGTCCTCTAGACACTCCAAACGTGTGGCGTTTGGTATTGCGTAGAAAAAACCGTTTGTCATTCCCATTATTTCATCTCCTTTCTGGGCTTCCAGCCTTCCCATTCTCTTCCTTTTCTTTTCGTATTCTGTGAGATCAATATGTTATCAACAACTCTATAAATGCTCTAACTATGATGGATCTAAATTGCAGAGTTAAAACGCAGAAATGAGATATGTTTGATGGTCTTCTTTTTTGTTGTATGCTTTAATTTAAGGTTTTCATTTACTCTAATTCCATTGTTTTTTCGGGTAGTGAATATGTTAGGTTTTAACTTTCTCCACGAATGATCAACACCCCCACCAGGTACTTCAGAAGGTAATATAGTCTTTTAGTTAAAATGGTTTTTGTGATCGATCACAATTAGGGTTTATACAATTTAGAGAAATAATAATAATAATAATACTTGGAGTATTTAAAAACTATCTGTCCCAAATTAGGACTCATACACAGCCTTAGTTGGTAACCGAGCGACCAGCTGGGCACCAACACCTTTCTGAATAGCAACTCCTAACCTATGAAAAATAAAAATAGATTTAGAGAATAATCTATTTTTTTTTATTTATTAATTTAGAGTTCTTACTTTCTCTAATTCTTTTGGGTTTTGCCTAGTGGTGAATATTTAAGTTATAATTTTCTTGTCTTGGTTCCAAATTCAAGTTGATAGGATTGATTAGATTGATTTGCTTTGTTTGGTTGATGTTTTACAGAAATGCTAGCCATGAAAGATAAATCTACGACTGTGATTTTTTTATGAAAACGCAATCCCAGACACGATTAGATTCACGTGCATGGTGGAATTAAATGAATATGTTCGTGATTGATAAAGTTTCTGAAAGAAAACCATTCAGTTCACTCAGTAACATTCCTTCCTATCCACCATCATCATCATTTCGCAATCCATCAAATTCCCAGGTACCACTTTACTTCATTCTCTTGATTTATTAATTTGATTCGTTAAATATGAAGAATGGTATTTGATAATGTGTAGGTTGAAACTGATTGAGGCGCTTAATACGTCTATCGAAGAATCACCTCCAAAAATTAGAAGTAAAATATGGAAGTTCTTTTTTCATTTTTCTCTTTGACTTTGAGATTTGTATTTGGTTGAAATTACCGATGAATATGAGAAATCTGAATTTGGGTATCTCTGTTTTTTCTTTCCCACTTACCCTGCAAAATTGGTTTGTGGTTCAGAGGGAATTGATGGCTATAGAGGACGTAGATGGGGTTTTCTTCGTTAATTTGTGGGCCGGGTCTTATTTTGATTTTGGCTGAAATTCACACTATTTTTTCCTACTTTTTGTAATAATTAATGTTTTCCAAATTCTGACTCATTATTTGTTTTAGGTTTTGATTGATTCTTTTATATGTATACTCAGGTATGCAACCAGTTGAGAAAGATGTTAAGGTATCAATTCAGTTTCATTCTGGAAATTTCGTCTTACCTATAATGGTTATCAACAATTAGCTAATGTAGCTAATGTAGCTAATAGAATTTGTATGGATTTTGAGGTACTTTTTCCTAAAAGTTTGGCTTTTGGTGATATAGGTTTCAACCAAGGTATGAGATTTTTAAGACCTTAATATGTTACCAATTTACTAAACATACTTGAACACTAACCTTAAGAAGATTTTTGATTAATACAATTATAGAGTTTCTAGGTCTCAAGGATGAAGATGTGTGCATCTTTAAATCGGGTGTAGCTTTATGATTCTTTCTTAGTTATATTAACATATACCCATCAAATCTTTAAAAACGTATATTACCAGGGGATAAATCGTGCTACGCTCATCAACCAAAACTTCAACTTATGAAATTTATGTTGTATTTAATTGATATAAAGTGTATGTTTACGGTGTGTTTTTTGTATAATTAAAAGTAATTTATGTGGAGGCCGATAAGAAAAATTGATTAGTGCGATATAGTCCTCGATTGCAGCTTTCTTGGTCAACTATAGTAATAGGTAAACGAGGAAAATGACCAAACGGTGACGTAATTCCTTTACAAAAGCTACTTAATAGTTTTACCCATTTATGCCCGTATTAAATAGTTTTAAGCAATTTTTGTGTTTTTGTATGAGTAGGTGAATACGATACAGTTCAGCGGAAAGTATGGCAACAAAGAAATATTGTAAGTATCTTTCTTGGATTGAGTAGTTTATTTTTCAGATACTTTTGTACTCTGAAATTCTAACGTAACGCAATGTTACAATAATTTATGGAACGAGGTTGCAACATTCTTTACTCAGGAAAAATCGGTGGTTGAAATTTCTAATTTGGTTCATCGTCATTAACCCCGATCGGTAATGCGTATCTCATATCTGGTATAACCACCTGTATGCAGTTTTCTTTCTCCATTTCATTGGAGGTTACCTCACACATGTTAGCCTTTGTTTCTTCCTTTTGTAACTTTTGATCTGAGATTTTACAGCATTTAAAAATTTCCCTTTTACATCGGTGTCTGTTGTTTTTCCATAAATCATTGTGACCGGTTATTTATTTATTTATTTTTTCATTTTTACCGGCGTTAAACCTGGCCAATGATGTCCAAGTCATTTTTGGGTTTAAATAGGGCAGTGATAGACATACCGAAGTTTATCCCAAAAGGTTTAAAGTGGGTCCCACCATATACCTCATGCGGTAGATTTCTCGGGAGGAATTGCTCTGTCAACATAGCATTTCCATTTTAAATATGGTTTTGGTATTTTATTTGACTTCCAGTGTTGTGTATACTCCGAAATTTCATTATGATGCTTTGTCAGTGTTCCCCATATCCTTAGTCGTTAAGTGTCGGCTTCCATCAAATTGAATTTTTCATACAGGAGGTGTGAGCACATCATCACTTTCAGAAGATCGAATTTTTTTCCGTCCAATTGGGTAAGAGTACATCATCCTCAAGAAACGAATCGGTAAATCCTAATGTCCATTTCCTCCTTGGTATGAAACATAAATTCCCAATTTAGTTACCACATACAAATTACATATTCAATATTTTTCTTGGTTTCACATATTTCTGCAATCTCGGGCGATCCTTTTTAGATTCTCCCAATTAGTAACATGTAAAACATATTTACATTCAAATTTTGAATCCGAAGTAGACCAAGAATCATTAATTTTGTGCAAATATTTTAAAGCAAGATATAACAATGTAATTGGCGGGTATTTAAATAATTAAATATATATTATGATCTATTAGTAGAGAACGATTACTGCTACAACTTTTGGTTACAGAACATTACCACTTTTTCTTTTTACAACGAACCTATTGCCTCTCGGGCCCCTAAAATACACACAAACTGGCTGAATCTTTAATGTCATCTGAGTGGCTAATCTAATTTTAAGGCTTGTCCATGATTTTATATTTGCATTAGATTGACGTGGTTTATGGCATTGGTCGTGTTTGCCTTAAATAATGCAAAATATCTACAAAAACAAGGAATCAGTTTGTGAGTCGCCAATATCCATACAGTGAAGTTCAACTTGGGGTGGGATAATGGAACAAGCTGACACTTCCAAGATTACAGGATGTCAGGATCCTACTCTTCAATGTTTGTAAATTTCCTTACTTCTTTATGATTCACTGTTTATAAAATTTCTTGGTTTGAATAACATCAACCACACGTGAACGCCGGGTGCATGTTTTATCTTCCATGCTTTCGGTTAACTGGATATTAAAATGGGGTGTGTTATATTTTTTGCAGTTTCTTAGATGCGAATGAAAGGGGATTGTGACGACTAAGGATGCCTACACTACTTAATCTTCTTATTGCGACCATGTCAAGTTTTATGTAGAACGTGAATAGTTCAAATGTTTGTAACATCGTAAGATATTAATGAAGGTTTAAGGCTTATCCTATGTTTCTCCATGATTTGCTGGGATGATGTCAAGTGTCTACAATTTTCCCATTAATGGAGATGGTATTCATCTTCAAGTTTCCAAGATTGGGAACGATCTTAGGGAATGGTTTTCGTTGCAAGTTCTAGCATTGTTTGGTATAGTTGATTTGTTGTAAGTTCTAGCATTATTTGGTATAGTTGATTTATTGTAAGTTCTAACGTTGTTTCCATTATGTAAATGAGCTGAAAAAGAGTCTGTTTATTATTTGGGGAAATTTTTTTATGACACGCCTGTGTCGTTACGGCATGGGTTGATCCCTAGTCCTATAATAAAATAATATAACACAAACAATTTGACGAGGGCAGAATCACAGGTTCAATAAATAGTCCTTTACAAATTAGTCCACGGGTATGCTCAAGAGTAGGAGTTGCTATATCACGACAACAAAGATGTGTCCAATATAAGACTACCTCGATTGCTTGTATCATCACAACATAAACTATCCACTTTCTAAAGTTAGTAACAAGGACCGGAAGAAAATAAACAAATACTTCGAAATCAAAGCAAGAAGAGTTTAAAAGGAAACACAAAACCAGCGATTGTTTTTTCTTGTAAAACAAGTTTTGGTTTTTTGTAAAACATTTCAAGACAAAAACATAAAAAGTATTCTCCTACAAATAAAACAGTAAAAGAAAATATTATACGGTTAAGAAAAACGTACAAAAACGTTTTTTTTTTTTAACTAAACGCAAATCTTGGTGGATGCCTACACGCGCGTATAAATATAATCCCATGATTCAAGACATGTATAGTTTTCCCTACGATAAATAAAATAATTCACAAATACAGAAAGTGAATTCTCTCACAAATAAAACTTTAAGAGAATTTTTTTTAATTAATAATGATTACCTTCAAAAAAACGTGCAAATATATTTTTTAGTAAACGCAGATTTTTATTAATGCTTACAGGAACATAAAAATACATGCCCGCGAGCCCATGATTCAAGGCGTGTATATTTTCCCGCTTACCTACATATATAGTTAGCTTAGGGATATAGCTATACGATGGACTTCATCTTTAGTTTTACACAATGTGGGGCTAAAGATTTATCTTTCATTCACTCGTAGACAATAAGAAAGTATTCTTAGACCCTTAGGTCATAAGATCAATTCTAACCAAAACTATAATTACCAAACGTTAAAAAGATTTATTTACTCCAACAATAATCAACTAAGCATATTGAGCAACATGGAGTAGAGGTGAAGTTGATTAGGTTCGTGTGTATGTTGCAGAGCTTAACTTCGGAATAAAGAAGTTTTGGGTAGCTCTTTAAGGTAGCGTGTAGCATCCAAGCCTACTGCTTCAATATGAGGGAGTTGAGATGTTGGCAGTGACATATATTAAGGTAGAACTTGTGACTTCAAAGGCACACGACCGATATTGCAGAAGTATGAAATAATGATAATAATTGTGAGGAGGTTATATGGTATCAACCAATATACCAAGAAGATAATGATATATGCTTATATTTGATAATGTTGTGGAACAACCCGTTAGAGGACGTGTATTCATATCCTCTCCAATATAGATAAAACGACCTTTAGAACCCAAGAGGTTGTAGAGTTTAAAACTACCTAATATAAGAAATCAGGATGAACTCGATTTAGTGTGCCAGAGCTGAAATGACATAATTTTTTCTTATTAGTGTCCACAAATTAGGAATATATATATGGTAGATCTCATCTGGCATCCAATGCAAACACTTGATCGGGTTAAACTATTACGTGTCGGAGACGGATGCACCTGCACGACAACGGATGTTCGAAACGAAGAGATCTCCATGTGTAAAGTCCGAAAATTCTAAAAAACCATGATATGGGAAGACAACAGTGTACAAAAAAATATTGTCTATTTTTTTTTAGGTATGCTTAAACGTAAATTATACATGTGTATTTTTTTCAGCTATACAAGTGTGGTTGTCTGCATAGATACACGTGTTTTTTTTTAATTTAACCTAGGACCCTTACTTTTCACTTAAAATGGTAATTTGTTAAAGTAGAAGTATAACATAGCTAAGAGGAAAAAAAATGGGGTCAAAATCCTACAACACATGGGCTTCACTTTTTTATATACATGTAAAAAGAGAATGCTAACTAGCTAATTGGGCCGCACAAACATGGGCTCAAAGTTCTACAATACTCACAACAATAGTGCCTTCATATTAAGTATTTCATATGTACTGCTTAGAATGTAGTTTTTTATATGTAGTTCTCTCTCGATCATTGTGTCTAAGTCGATTTCCTCATTAATACCTCTCTAGAAAAACATAGCACAAACCTAAATTAATGAAAAATAGTACAATATCAAGAAAACTTTGAACAAAATTGGACTCATATTGTTTCCCGGGGAAAAACCCAGTCAGATAAAACCTTGACGAAGGAAAAGGGTATACCGCGATAAGCCTAGAAATATGTGTTTGCCAAATAATACATAATATCCTTTGTATATTTTATGGGTATTGGTTGATGAAAACCTAGTATTGATATGCATTAGTATTATCGGTACCACTAGTTGACTTGTGCTGACTATCGTTGCATTACAACCCCTGCTTCTTTCTGGAAGTTGTCTCGCTTGTCATATTATCATGACTCATTTCTTCAATTTTGATCATTAATGTCAACACGATCTTTAGGTCTTCAACATTCAATATATAACTAGTGTACTTATTGTAGTCTCATTGAAAACCTTGTCGAGAATAAACCATGCATAAAAAAACTAGTCTCGGTTGAAGGGAAAGAGCACAACACATCTTCACATTTCGAAGTAAAATATGTCGACATCATATCCTTAATTAATCCTCCCCTTATTTCGGCATCCCCCATGATTCAGTTCAAGGGAGATTCTAGCTGATTCATTTAGTCATATGCTTTTCGAAAGTGAATATAAGTAACAACTTCGTAAATAAATCTACCATATCTACTCCTGATTACTTTCGTGGGAGAAGATATTATTTTCCTTCATAATCAAACTAATGTCAATGTTTCCATATGAGAATGTGCTTATCTTCATTATACCATTCCAATGACGTTGGTTGGCTCTGAGCTATATCTAGCTAACAATTTCACCGAGGATAACGTATTTGGTCGAGTTTATTGTTCTAAGTACAATTGTGAGCCTATTGAACTTAGTTACGTGAACTTCATGTCCCGATACATCTTCAACATCATCTTTTCGACGAAATGATCATTTACTTATATTCTTACTTTAAAATTTTTTTAACAATACAAACGTATTTTAAGAGTGTCCCCAAATACGGATGTGTTCATACGTATGAAAACACCATACGAGAACCCTCCAACATTATCAGTGCAACCCAGGATGGAAGCTACTTATCTTCAGTTCGATAAAGATTAATTAAATTTGGTGATTAATCATACTTTGATGAGAAAATATCTTCGTAGTTTACGTTATGGATCCGTAAAATTGTTTGATCATTTTCTCTCCGTTCTCATTTAGGTACGGCGACACCGAAGGGCAAAAAGTCACATTTGGAGGAAGCCAATCCGCACCATGAACAACAAGCAGGTCAAACCCGTGATTATTCATTGGTTAATACTTTACATTAATCATGATCATTTACAAGAGTTTTATGATTTTGAATATAATTGTTACTTTTTTGTGTAGGGAAAATATATTCAAAGCAAAGGTTATAGGTTATTTGCATTATTGCAATTCTGGGATGGTCATTTTATTTTATTATTAATTTTTGCAAAAATTTGTTGGGTATTCTCCTTTTAAAAGAGGACGGTGAGAACCATGAATTATTTCCTTGCCATGAAATAGGCCAGGATAGACCATCGGAGTACTACCTTAATGCATTTGTGTAGCACATATTTCTTAACCAGATCCTGATGCGTGACTTAGAGAAACTATTACGTGGATATAGTTTATTAGTGACAAAAGTCATTATTTGCATGAATTATAATTCATACTCTTTGTGAATAGAAGAATCCATTGACATGGTTATTCCTAAGTTGTCTCATAATTTCGTCATTATTTCTTTTTATAGAAAATCTAGACGACCCAAAATTTGAAGTTAATTTTTTGGTGATAAATTACTTTTACAATGTTTTATGTTCCTGCCCGAAAATGGGGAGAGTCCGAGACATATAACCTTACCATCTACCATTTAGAAAATCACTTTTTGAAAATTAACGACCAAGACATATATCAAAAAATTGTAGAATAATACTTAGAATAACCACCATGTCAACCGACCATAATGCAACTATGAACCTTTTGAATACAACTTTTTGTGTTTCTTTATAAGTGATCTTTATTGTATATTGTTTCCTAATTTAATTGGTTTCTCCTTTTTTTTTCAACAAAGAAACCATCAGATTAAGTAGAACTATATCTTACGTTATTATCGAAGTGAGGAAGTAAGAAGTTAGGTGGATGTAACCATTATTCCCCACAGAGATTTTATTTTCTAGCGGCGTTTGCTAATGCATCAGCGGATTTATTACAATCTCCATAAACAAACTCACACGACCATACAGTGTTAATGTTACATATGTTTACACATTTCTGAAGAATAGAAACATTCTGCCAAGGAGGAAGAGGAGAACTATGCTTCAGATAAAAACTTATATTAAGGTTATCAGTTTCAAAGATAACCTGAGTTCAAACGTCTGTATTCCCCATATCCATAGCTTCTAGTAAAACCCAGGCCTTTTCTTGATGAACATCGATTCCCCTTTTAAAAGCTCCTTTCCCCACTACAAATTGTCTTGTATGATTCCGAGTTATATTTCCAATACCATCTAATAATGTATGAGAACCAAAGGAAGCATCAATATTAACTTTGTAGACATTCAGAGGACAAGGCTGCCAAGTATCGTTTATAGTATTTCTAACTCTAATGGAATGACTAATATTAACAGAAACATAATCTAAATGATGGAGAGTAATGTAATAACTTATTTGGTGAAAGAATGTGTTTATTAGGAGTTAAGTTATTAAAGATAACTCTGCATCTATGTTTCCAAATGAGATGCATTATGCAAACTATGATATGAATATAGTTAGAGGTACTATATATGTTGATACGAGAATCTTGCAACTGCCAACTTTGGATCCAAGAAAAAATTGATAAGTGTTGCATTATAGAAGAAAAATGTTGAGGTCAAAATATTCTTCAGCTGATAGCTTGAGAAAAGGGGAAATGAAGATGCATATGATCCACATCCTCAATATGACCAATATTGCAGAGAACACATTGTTTTGCAGTCATATTATGAAATAATCGAGCCTTAACTGTCAAAGCATTGTGAAGACTTTTCCATAAGAAAAAAGTATCTTGTTAATCTAAATTGGAATTTATAAGGCAATAATATTCCATTCAAAGATTTAATTATTTGAGAAACCAAAATTAAACTCATCCACGATCTTGAACTTAGGAGACAAATTCAAAGCCACGTTATTTTTTATTGTTTCCTTGGCACAAAGCATTTGATAAGTTGAAGAAGTAGTAAAAATTCCATATCCATGTATATTATGAATAGTAGATTCAAGAATCTTAAACATTTACATCGTGAAGGGCCATATAAAGTATCTTGTTAATCTAAATTGAGGATATAATTCACAAAATATATGGTGGACTTCTACATGCTAATGATCGGATGGGTAAAGAGTTGTTAATGACAGAGCAATGTCTATTTATACGAGAAGAATAATATTCCATTCAAAGATCGTCGGAAAATTAATTATTTGAGAAACCCATTGTAAATCATTAAGATGAAGCTCATCCTCGATCTTGAATATGTATTCCAGAAACATAAGCAGTTTGAGTTGGAGAGATGATTTTCGACATAAAATGCTTCAAACGGTTGATATCGAAGGTATCCAATCAGAATATATGAGCCTCGGCATATAGAGCCTTGGCACTACTATATTCGGAGGTTTATATTGTTACTCGAACCTTCGAATATAGAGTGGCCCAAAAATCAGATTTTGAAAAAAAACTCAAATTTTCGAGTTTTGTACTAGTCATAATCGGAAGACCAAGTAATTCATTTGACTTCCGAATATGTGTTGGCTCCCAAATGAGAACCACCATGAGCCTTGGCATATATGGCTTTGGAACCACCATGAGCCTCGGGATATAGAGCCTTGGCACTCCTATATTCGTAGGTTTATATTGTTACTCGAACCTCCGAATATAGAGTTGCCCAAAAATCAGATTTTGGAAAAAAACTCAAATTTTCGAGTTTTGTACTAGTCATAATCGGAAAACAAAGTAATTCATTTGACTTTCGAATATGTGTTGGCTCCCAAATGAGTACCACCATGAGCCTCGGCATAGGGCTTTGGAACCACCATGAGCCTCGGCATATAGAGCCTTGGCACTACTATATTCGGAGGTTTATATTGTTACTCGAACCTCCGAATATATAGTGGCTCAAAAATCAGATTTTGGAAAAAAAAATAAATTTTTCGAATTTTGGACTTGACATAATCGGAAGCAGTAGTAGTTAACCAGATTTCTGAATATAGAGTGGCTCAAAAATCAGATTTTGGAAAAAAATGAAATTTTTCGAATTTTGTACTAGTCATAATCGGAAGACCAAGTAATTCATTTGACTTCCGAATATGTGTTGGCTCCCAAATGTTCTCATTTGGCACTACTATATTCGGAGGTTTATATTGTTACTCGAACCTCCGAATATAGAGTGGCCCAAAGATCAGATTTTGGAAAAAAACTCAAATTTTCGAGTTTTGTACTAGTCATAATCGGAAAACCAAGTAATTCATTTGACTTCCGAATATGTGTTGGCTCCCAAATGAGTACCACCATGAGCCTTGGCATGTAGGGCTTTGGAACCACCATGAGCCTCGGAATATAGAGCCTTGGCACTACTATAACAATATAAACCTCCGAATATAGAGTGGCCCAAAAATTAGATTTTGGAAAAAAAAAAACTCAAATTTTCGAGTTTTGTACCCGTCATAATCGGTAGTAAATTGTATTACGTTAACTTTCGAATATATTCGATTTTCGAATTTTGGTACTACTATAATCGGTAGTAAATTATGTTCATTATCTACCGATTGAGTTTAATTTTTAGTACAGAAAATTTGAAGCAGTAGCAGGAACATAATCCAAAGAACATCAACCATAATCGGTAGGTAAAATAGATTATTATCTACCGATTATGTTTCTGCTACTGTAAATCCTAGAAAAAATTCTGATAAAATTTTTTATTTCAAGCAATAAAATCCTAATTTTGGATCACAATTATACTATCATCTATCCGTTTTGTTTGTTTAACTAGTTTTTTTTTTATGTTCTAAGTTTCAATTTTAAGGTCAATGAATTTTGGGTTTTAATTTTAAACAATCAATCACAAAATTTGTTTGATCGACAATCTTTGGTTTCAATCAAAATTAAAGCGATGAAAAAAAAATTCAATGGTTAAAAAGAGAAGAAGAAGATGAATGATATGATTATGAAAATAAAGGATATAGGTTTAGATTTAGTATAAAGGTGAAGGACAGTATAGATTATTTCTACTTTTAAAACATCTCTTAACCCCCTTCAATGGATGGGAATAAAAAAATGACCCCTAATTCCTTTTGATTGGCACCTAAAAATGCTAGGGTTCTTTTCTCTCTCTCTTTTTTTTTTTCTTTTTTTTTTAAGCAAGAAGAGTGTTGTTCTATATCATTACGGTACCAATTTAAAAAAGATAATAATAATTCACCGCTTGATTTCATCTTAACAA
This sequence comes from Papaver armeniacum, assembly GCA_023531295.1. NCBI lineage: Eukaryota > Viridiplantae > Streptophyta > Magnoliopsida > Ranunculales > Papaveraceae > Papaver > Papaver armeniacum. The sequence goes on along the minus strand of JAJJWW010002037.1, from coordinate 18,299 downwards.
TCACTCTAGGATATTATCTGTCAGTCTAACTCTAATCAGTTCTCAGGTAACAACAGTCATTTATTTCAGATGGCCAACAGTTATAGAACACCGTTGTTTAGAGGTCGGATTAACATGAGGATCCCTTCTTTTCTGGACTCTAAACGAGGGATCCCTTTTTTTTCTAGAGTATATATGAGACCTTACCATGATAAAATGATTTGCATATGTAGTTGTATCACTTGGTTTCCAGTGAAATCTTGCAAGAATGGGCACATGATTCCCAACCTGAAGACTTTGGCTTGTCCATTCTGTTTAGGTAAAAGAAGAAAGCTGCTGATGAGTTAAAAGAAGGGGCACATGATTATACTTAACTCGTATTACCATACGGGATTTAGAATCAAATCCATGCCAACAAGTTAATCCGTTCAATAAAACTACAATCTTTCTTCCGTGGTTTTGATCACAACAGAGAGCCATCAATGTCGGACAAGTCTCGACTGCTCCTAGGAAAACTCATGACCAGATTATTTAAGAGAGAACCCACCCACAACTGGATTTCATATAGAAAAAAGAAAAACTGTCCGAAGACAAAAGGTACCAAAAAAACTCCAGACAAGTTTGAATAGTTACAAATCATAGTTTCCAACATACTACATTGAATACTACTAGAACACTGTTTTCAATTGTTATTTCTTCTTCTCTGAGCTTACTGCTGGGCACATTGGACCCTTTGAGCACCACCAGCATGCATGTCATCATCTTCATCATATGCCTCTTGAGCTTGAGCTTGTTTCCTCCTCATTTCCTCCTCAATGTTCACGTCATGAAGAGTGGTCTCCTCGCACTCATCAACTTCCATATCTGTCAGTTGCGATGATGTCCTTGGCGGGAGCACACCTTCCAAGGCTTTGCACTGCTCAGATGTCAAAGAGTCTGGAAACTCAACAGTAAAGTGGATATATAATTTACCCCTCATGAATGGTCTCTGATACATGGGCATCCCTTCATCATTTACTGCCTTGAATGAATCTGCACAGCACCAGCACAAGTATAAGAAAACCCACCTCCTAAATGATCAACTAGCTTAAACTTAACAAAAGTACTAAACGGCATATACTGGCTTACCAGGCTTGACGACTTCCCCAGGGTTGGTCTTGATGAGGAGCTGCCTACCATCAAGATGGGTCAGTGCAAACTGAAATCCACAGAGGGCTTCAGTCAGGGACAATGTGTGCTCCACAAACAAATCATCACCCTTCCGCTTAAACTTGGGATGATCTTTCTGAGCCAAGACAAAAACTATATCCCCAGTGACAGTTTCGGGCTGGAACATAAAAGAAGACATAATCAGTAAATCTGTAAAGCCAAACACAGGTAATACATCCAACAAACAGTCACAGTCAACTACGTACAGCTTCATCGGCCTCTCCAGGGAAGGTAATCCTCTGTCCATTCTGCATTCCCTTCTCAACATGCACTTCCAACACCTTCTTCTCCTGGACAACCTTCTCACCTTTGCATTGAGGGCAGCGGTCCTTATCACTGATGGTCTCTCCAGTACCCTTACACTCATTACAAGGATGTTGCATCTGCTGGATCATAGAGGGACCTAGGTGCCGGATAGAAACTTTCATGCCGGAACCTTGGCAGCCAGAACATTTCATCGAAGCGCCAGATTTCGAACCCTTTCTGGAATACAAAAGAGTGAAGAATAAGATTACAGCAGAAAGAAGCCAGCGCTGCTGTAATAAATATCTTTACAAATAAACAGCAACATCTGTAGGGCTAAAACAGTAGAGACATGGCCACACTCTGATCCCCTACAATAGCAATGAAAAACACCAATTAACAAACTTACCCAGTGCACTTGGAGCAGATGACATTGCGAGAGAGGGACAATTTCTTTGATGTTCCACTGTAAAGATCCTCCAGAGACACCTTAAGAGAATGCATAACATCTTCTCCCCTCCTCTGCCTCCTTCCTCTGCTGCTGCCACCACCTAAACAAAATCCAAACATGGTGAATACCTATATCACTTTTATATATTTAATTAAAACATTAAAACCATTAGAAAAATGCTCTCTCCACCTACCTCCAAATGGGCTTCCTCCAAAGAAAGATGAGAAGATATCGAAGGGGTCGTGGCCACCACCACCTCCTCCCATTCCTTCCTTGAGCGCATCCTCACCATATTGATCATAAATTTCACGTTTCTCTGGATCACTCAAAACCTCATAAGCCTGGGCCAATTCCTTAAACTGCAGTAAGAGAAATACAACAATGCTTAATAAACATCCCTTTTGATTGCCCCAAAGAGTAAATTAAAAATACACAGAACAACAATCCAACCAGGGTAAACCCAGCATCCAAGGCATCTACCAAATGTCTCAAAATTTCAGTTGCCCAGTTCAGATAATACTCTAACATGAAGGGCACAGACACAACCAACGCAATCGAGTAAACAGAACATACACAAGGTCTGACCTTTACAACCTCTATGTGTTCAAAGTGGAAAACCTTCATAATTATGATTACCAAAATTACTAATTCACTACTAGATCAGGTAATTAATCTAACAAAAAAAAAAAAAATACACAATACCTTTTCTGGATCTCCACCCTTATCAGGATGATTCTTAATGGCAGCCTTCCTGTAAGCCTTCTTCAAATCTTCAGGTGAAGCAGTCTTTGGTACTCCAAGAACCTCATAGTACTTTGTGTTATCACTTTTCTTTGGCGCTCTTCCAAACATCTTTAATCTAAATAACCAGCATCAACAAAAAGAACCCATCAACAAAAATGAAATTTTTTTTTACAGAATTTCAACAGATCTTAAATTTTTACCCAAAATCAACAGATCCCTGAAAATTAAAAACATACCAAGAATTTCAAACACGCTGAATGTTCAGAATAATCGATCGATTCTATGATTGTGATGGTGACTAGTGAAACCCTAGTTCTTCAGAAGGAAGACCTAGAATTTTACAAAAGGGGGTGTTTCTCTCAATCTTCTATTTAATAGTCTTATTTCCCTTCCTCTGCTTGAACGTAGAAAACCAAATACAAAGTGGGGAAGGGAGTAGGGCTTATATAGAGAATTTGGATTCAGTGGATGCTATACGTACACGGCTGAGATTACTTTCTATATACGGGTTTGGTTTTAACCCAACGGAAAAGAAGACTCTAGAATGTTTCCTAATTCCGTGAGGGAATGAATCTTGACTCTTGGTCTTTTCCTCGACGGTTCTGATCAGTCTTCTGGAAATTTCTTGTTGTGAACATAATTTGGCAGTAGAATTGTATTTCCTTTAAATGATCATGCTGCCAGCTTATCCGTTGTAGTCTAGGTGGTTAGGATACTCGGCTCTCACCCGAGAGACCCGGGTTCAAGTCCCGGCAACGGAAATATTTTTTTTGGAAACATTATTTCAATATTTTTGATACATCCAGACTTTGGCTGGCTTAAGCCACCCCCAAGTTTAGAATTTTTTTTTTTAAAATAGGTAGTGGAGCTTAGCCAACTCCAATACAAATGCAGCTGAAATTGTTACAAGCCACCCTAGCATACATAAACTTTTTCCAAATCACTCCTAGATCCGTCCCTGAAAAAGATTACATCAAGTAATAAAGAGTGTATCTCCAATTAGTCTGATCAAAAGAACACAAGTTTTGTGAAGTTGTTAGGTGGAACAGAACTTAACACCTCTAGTTTGAAGACTTCTTTAGAGAGGCGAGAGTTTCAATTATGCATGGCTGATGAATACCCATAATTAGATTGCTAATTATTATTAATTATGCGTGATGAGGGATGATGGGAGATTGATCGAATTCGATTCGATTTAATTTCAGCTAAAATCTTTTATTGCTAAGGAAAAAAAGTTAGGGACATATATGTTTGTTGCTAATTATTTTGTTTTTATATGTGAGACCTTTTGAATTATTTGGTTTAATGTAAAGCAACTGAAGGTGAAACTGGTAGAATTTATTCAATCTGATGGAGTTAAAATATAATCGGGTACCCCAAATCATTGATTATTAAACTAATTTTGGAAGTAGATGATAAGCTTCGATTTAATTTGATCGAAATGAATTAAACTGAACGAAATAGATGCAAATTAGATTAGATCACTACCTTTTCAAGGTTTTTAAGTCGAAATACTTAATGACCAATTCAGGTTTTGATCGATTTAATGGTGCTCAATAATAATCGGGGATTATAACTCTCGTTTATCAAATGAATTTTGTTTATTCAATTGAACCGATTAAATATACAAATGACATGTAGTTACATTTTAGCTTGCAAGTAGGCATATATAAGGATTCCCTTTCATTGTCCAACTAATATGAATAACTTTGAGTTTTTTTTTTTTATTGCCATAATTCTCATTCTTCTTCTCTATCATTCTTATTTTTTTATCCTTTTCTTATGCATGATTTCTTCTTATTTCTATTATTTTACGTTTTCTATTATAGGCTCTATCATTCTTATTTTTTTCTCTTTTTCTTATGCATGATTTCTTCTTATTTTCTTCTTTTACGTTTTTTATTATAGTTTTGACCGATTTTTGCCCATTGTATTTCCTTTTATTTGACCTATTTGTTTTGTTTTTCTATCTTACATAATTTCAAAATTTCGTTCAATAACCGATTAACTTATACTCTCCCAATTTTGTAACGGAAAAAAATAAAAAAAATAAAAACTTTAAAATCATAGAAGAAGAAAAACCATTTGTTTAGTCATGTGGAATATGATTTTGGAATTTTAAGAAGACGCACACAAAGCGATCCAATAACAAAAAATAAATAAAAAGGTAATGGATTCAAGACCTATAAAGGAGGCATAACCATTCAAATGTTCTAATGATGTGTTTAGTAAGAGATGAATATTGATACTTGCAATGATCTTCTGTGGCAGCTTAAGTTATACTCAATCTTCCAAACCCTTAACCCAATAAACTCTTTTTTGTAAATATGAGACTTCATGTGTTTTGTTGTTTTTTATGTGGGTAATGTTGATAGGATTCTGAAGTCTTTCGACTTTTTGTTATAATAATTACAATAAATATTTAAGTGGATAATATATAGCGCATGTTACTGCTTGAGATTTAAGAGTAAAAACTCTAATTAGTTTGGGTGTTCAAAAAATATATTATATCAATTTATGTTTTTCGTCGATGTTTAATTAGCTCTATATACTAAAATTTGTCGTTGTGATCATGTTAATGTAGTTTTTGTTACTAAACTTGATACGAGGGCTTGATTGTATGCAATTAATAAAAATTTCTTTAGCAAGCATGTCACAGAAGTCAAAATCAAACAAATCAATTGATACCGAAAGCACTATTCCTTTGGATTCAAGCGTTAAATTAGATAATAAATAGATTTCTTTTATAATCGATGGATTCAGAAAGTGCAAAATCATAAGAGTATGAAAATCCTTTTTGATTGACATGATGAGTTTATAATCCCCGATAAGACTATTTACAGGGAAATAATCAACATACGAAATGTTTCTACTTTCCATATGTATTATCAAGATATTTAGTTTTTTTAGTTCACTTTGATGTTTTTTCTTTTTTAGTTTATTTATGTTTAAGTCGAAATCGTTTAAATTTCTACCTAGTTCAATGATTCATGATTGGTTGTTTAACGCACGACTAGATCATATATTGACATCTCAACATCCCCCGCATGTGACCAATAAAACCTGTTTGGACACAAATAAACAACATCAATTTTTTATTACTAGGTAAATCGTGAAGTTGATATATGCGTTTCAAATATATTCACTTGGTTCATATGTATCAAATTCTTGAGTTTGGACTCCAACTTCTAGGATACCCCAACTCCTAAGAGTCTTCATATTTTAGGAGACTGTGGATACAAAATCCCAAGCTTAGGCATCTACAGAATTGAGCACTATTGGATCCGCTTATAAGGACTCCGACTATATGAGGTTTCCGCATATAGGACTTTGATGGGCTTAGCATTTAAGAGGTACCACTTGTAACCGCATATGTCGTTTAATATTGTAACACTATATCACTTGAAGGGTCTGTCTTCAGGATGTCTATAAATAGTGAAAAAGCGGGGGTACAACAACCACAACATATTTCGCTTAGCAATCTGTATGGACAACTCCAATATAATTCCAAGATAATCAACTAGATAGTCAGACTCAATCAATGGAAATATATCCAAGAGTTGTATCTCAATTTCTCAATTCAATCCGCAATCAAACAAAAAGGAATTTGCGAGCCCGATTGAATATAAGAAATAACTTAGACGGTATCAAAAACCAATGTCCAAGTGTTAATCAATTTATATCAACAACCAAAGGTTGGATTATCTAATTGATTGAACTACGCACAACCTGTGATATTTCTATTATATAACAAAATATAATGCGGAAAAGAAATAGCACAAACACTAGAAATTTTGTTAACGAGGAAACCGCAAATGCAGAAAAACCCCGGGACCTTGTCCAGATTTGAACAACACGCTGTATTAAGCCGCTACAACACTAGCCTACTCCAAGTTAACTTCGAACTGGAATGTAGTTGAGCCCTAACCAATCTCACACTGATCAAGGTATCGTTGCGCTCATTACGTCTGTGAATCCCAGCAGGACTCTACGCACTTGATTCCATTAGCTGATCTCACCCACAACTAAGAGTTGCTACGACCCAAAGTCGAAGACTTGATAAACAAATCTGTCTCACGCAGAAAAGTCTATTGTATAGATAAATCTGTCTCGAAAAGATAAACCTATGAGTTTTGTTCCGTCTTTTGATAAATCAAGGTGAACAGGAACCAATTGATATACCAGACTTATATTCCCGAAGAATAGCCTAAAAATATCAATCACCTCATATTAATCTTAATCGTATGGTAGCGAAACAAGAATTGTGGAATCACAAACGATGAGATGAAGATATTTGTGACTACTTTTTATCTTGCCTATCGGAGAATAAATCTCTAGCAAATCTTAGAGAAGATAGTACTCAATCACGATAGAAAACAACAAGATCAGATCACGCAACTATAGAGAAAATAGTTGGGTCTGGCTTCACAATCCCAATGAAGTCTTCAAGTCGACTCTAGTCGCAACTATTATTTCGCGAAAAACCTAAGGTTAAAGGAGAATCGACTCTAGTCGCAACTAGTATCACACAGAATGTGTGGGGATTAGGTTTCCCAGTTGCTAGAGTTCTCCTTTATATAGTCTTCAAATCAGGGTTTGCAATCAATGTTACATTGGTAACAAAGAATTCAGTATTCACCATTAGATGAAAACCTGATTAGACTCAAGCTGATATCTTTCAACCGTTAGATCGAACTTAGCTTGTTACACACAAATGAAATGTACCTTCATTTAGATATGAGTAACCGTACCTAAACGTGTACACCTTGTTGCTCAACAATAGTTAACCAAAGTTAGCCATATGAACACTTTCATATCAACCTTATTCATCTTGACCATAACTAGTTCAAATGACTCAAATGAAACTAGTTATAGAGTTGTTCAGTTGTTTATATTCTCATAGAAGTATACAAGACACAATTGAAGCAAAATCGATTTTGATTCACTCGAATCAAGTCATGAACATTATATCCATGGTTTACAAAAGATTGCATTCATTATTATATAAATGTATTAGTTCATGAACGAGCCGATTTTAGAACATCATCCACTTAGGTATGCATACGGGTACGCACGTCTAAATGGACGGACTAAGTTTGGGTTCGCCACTACACGAACTGGTACGCATACCTTCCAAACTCAACATAAAATCCCGGACCTGAACCTTACGCAAGTACACATACCGATATGTGTACAAGGCTCCCAGAAATTCACTAAACCAACAAGTACGCATACAGGTATGCAAACCATGGTTCCCGAAAATGGATTACATATATTTAAGTACGCGTACTATGCTTAAATCCAATTGTTCTAAACTCTCATTTCATCCAATGAAATATTCTTGGAAGGTGGGAATAGCTGTCTCACACAAACTATTATCTTCAAAGCAATTTTCAAGTGATCGAATAATCAATACGAAACATTCCGAGCCTACATCAAATGACTGTCTCACACAAATCATGTAAGATTTTACCAGGCGATTTTCACATGATCATCTTTTGACTTTCGTCAAGAATATAAGGTGAACTTGGTTAAATCGAAAGCTTACCAACGTGAACGAGTTAAACTCATCTCGAAATATCAAATGTGTATAATTGAAGTCTATATAGCTATACGACTTTTGTCTCAAATGGGAGATAGAGTAGATAGACTTTTGAGTGATAGATGAGTTCAAGTCTCCACATACCTTTTGTTGATGAAGTTCCACAAGATCCCCTTAGTAGTTCTTCGTCTTCAATCGATGAACGCCGTGAAGTCTAATGCTCAACTACACTTTCTATCATAATCCGAGACTTAGCTATAAGTAGACTAGAAATCAAGACTTATAGTTTTGGTAACTAAACTTGACAAACAAGTTTGAGATAGCAAGCTTGCGAATTCGACCGAGCAGTGCTCTAACAATCTACCCCTTTGTCAATTTTAGTGATAAAACTATCAATACATATGAATTACAAAATAAATAAACTTTGTAGCTTCTCATCCAAATGCTTGATCTCCTTGGTTCTTCAACATTATTCGAAATCTTCGTCACTTCCAAGTCTTTGCAGGTGATTACGAACGTGTTCAACTCAAAGATCAATGTTGTTGAAGATCCGTAGATATAACAATGAGAAAACAATTGCTCTCAATCATTGTTTTACAGTGTCATAGTATTATTACACAACATCAAAGTCCAATTGTATCACAACTTTGACAACAATACTATGGTGATATGTATTACCCCCCCTTAGTCAATACTTCATCTCACATGAAAACCACTCCCCCTTACATAACGATCTGTAAACCATATGTATTTGTAGTGTGAACTACACATTAATTCTCCCCTTTTTTGTCAATGAAAATTGGCAAAGGTACAAAAACTAGTGGGATCCTAATGAAATTTCCATAGAGATACTTCATGACCAATAGATAACAACTTATCAACTTGTTTAGATGCAATCATATAGCCAAAACTAAATGCATTCATCAAGGAGTTTATAAAGATACAAGATAACTCCTACAATATTCCACGGCTGCACTCCCCACAAAGATTTGGCAATTAAGCACGAGTTCAATTAAGAACTCTCCCCCATAAAATATCTTTCCCTAAAGAACAACAAGAGCGATCTTACTTTCACAAGAAAATAAGGATTTCTTTGGACATTAACAAATCACATGAAACATGAATTTGTATCCAAAATACTCAATTAAATTAACCACAAGAGAACCCATGATTAATTTAATCGGAAATGCTCACATAAGAGAACTTACGGAGCCGCACAGTATTTACACAAAGATGTGGATTAGGGAAAGACCAATAATGCGGAATATACAAAGATTCATTCTATCTTTCATCATTATTTGCATAGAGACATATAATAGACTTAATCTTTGTAGAAAAAAGTTCATCATATCTTCCATCAATATTTGCATAATAACATAATAGGCTTAACTTTTGTTGTCAAAAGTTCATTTAATCTTTTATCAATATTTGCATATTGACATATGAAGGACTTAACTTTTGACATGTATTTAGCTGAACTTCTCATGGATTTAACACATTTAACATTTTTAATTGAAAAATAAAATCATTCAAGGGTAAAATACCATTAACTTCATTACAACCATTAAAAATAAAAGTTTTAATAAGTTCAACATAAGAAGTTCACCAGACAAGTTAAGTAATATTGCAAAAACAAAATTAATCACTCAACTCATAATAATCCTTAAAAATTTCATAAAACTTCTCACTCAGTTCAGGATAAGCTGTCTCGGTATAATCCACCTGCTCTTTCAAAACCTCAACTTCTTGCTGGAGACGGATGAGTTCAAAGCTGGGTGATGCAGGAGCTCTGGACATTTTTCAAATGCTTTTCATGGTCAGGACCTTTGGTTCTCCAAGATTGGTTCCAACATCAACAATACCAAAAAGACTACAAATCCTTGAGATGAGACAAGGAAAACCATGAGTCTTCTTTGAAATCTGTTTGACACTTATCATCTGACGAATAATAAGTCCACATAAGTCAATCTTCCTCCCTTCAACAACGTAATAAACCAGTTTTGCAAGAGGTCTGGTCCATAATTATCTGTCAATTGTGTTGGGCATCAAGTTGTCCACCAGTAGCTTTTCATCAACTTTGAGGAACAATGCAACATCATGAACATCAATCTTACCTTCATATATGGTGACATTCTTTGCAAGAAGGAAGTTTGAGAGCACGTCCGGAGAAGGTCTCAAATGCTCAAGGGGTGGTAATAGAAAATCACCATCACGAGACTAGTTCAGCAATGACTTGTTGATTCACAAGAAGAACTCTTCCTTCAACAATGGTTTTGAAGGCGCGGTTTACAGTATCAGGCTCATGCAGGTCTGCATAAAATTGGGATGTCAACTCAATATAGGTTGTTCCCATGGGACGATGAATAATTCCCCACTCATGATTCTCAAAGAACCTAGGAAGACCATCTATTCTAAGTTCAGAGGGTTTATAAATTCTTTCAATAATATGTTTCTTTGTACTATACTCCACATAATAATCATGAGCATTAGTGTTAATGAACCTAATTCTCATGCTTGGGTCATAAAAAGTATCTTCACGATTTTGAGTACCCGAACTTTCTCCACGACTAGCCCTCTTCATAGAACTCATAGTGGTGAACTAATACACAAAGAAGAGTTGAGATACTTACTTGGTACATGAACTGACGTTAATGGTGGAATTCCAAAACGATGATGAAAACGAAAAAAGTTCTCGACCCAACGTGCAAAAACATCTTCTTATTTAAATGGTGCAAACCAAACAAGAATTAGTTGAGAAACGAGAGAGATAAGAAGGATTAGTACATGAACTGTTGGGTTCCTATAGCGTACTCGAACTAAGGAAGAGATGTGATGAAAACGAAGAGAAAACTTTCTCTTTTTAATTGACAAACGGTGGAACCCTAACTGGATATGTTCGAACATGAATGTGATCCACTCACATGAGTTCAGGGTACATGAACTGCACGTGTGAAGCAAGGGCTCGTTTTTTTTTGTGAACTATTGTTGAAATAAGAAAGAAGAAGGATTGGAGCAGAGCTCAACAATGCTATATCCAACGATTCATAAGAACCACACCTTGCTCACCATGGCACCAAGAGAGGGTTTCTTTCCAACAACTCTTACAACTTCCAGTATTGAGAGAAACCCAAGGAACTGTCTTTACAAGTTTTTCAAAGAATATAAAAAGATTACAAAATAATTTGTGTTCATGACTACTTTGTTTCTAACTTATAACACACAATCTCTGCAGATAATGTTCAGTACTGCATAGGGAAACTATTTTGATAAAAAGAGACACCCTGACTTTCTCATGAGCGAGGCAGTAACATTATCTCGAGAAGATGCATCAGGGTTTGACTGATGAATAAAGTTAAGTTCAGATATTGAACTAACCAATAGATGAGGTTTAGATACTTCTTGTATTATATCCAAATTGTCAGAGACACATGCGACAAAGGGAATACCCTTACTGATAAGAAGATCAATATCAACCTCAACATGGAGATTATTCATCATAACTTGATTTAGACTATCAAGAGGTTCTTGCTCTTTTTGGAGATACAACTCAACATCAAGAGACATCTCTCAAACCTTTTCTCAAGCCCCGAGAACACTTCAAGGGATTTTAAACCTGGTGGAGGTTTAGAAAGAATTTCTTCTACAAATTTTACTAAATCATTCATGGAAGAGAATTCTGAAATCCCTGGATCTGGTGGTGCATTTATTGAGATAACATTACTTTCCATAAAGTCATATCGCTGCAAACACAAACTTATAAGGTCTTAAATGTGTTTGCCTGCTCTGATACCAATTGAAAAAGTGGGGATACAACAACCACACCCAATATTTTTCTTAGAAATCTGTATGGTCAACTCCAATATAATTCCAAGAGAATCAACTAGACATTCAGACTCAATTAATGGAAATATATCCAAGAGTTGTATCTCAATTTCTCAATTCAATCAACAATCAAACAAATAGGAATTTGCGAGCCTGATTGAATATAACAAATAACTTGGACGATATCAAAAACCAATGTCCAAGTGTCAATCAATTTATATTAACAACCAAAGGTGGATTATCTAATTGATTGAACTACGCACAACCTGTGATAATTCTAATATATAACAAAATATAATGCGGAAAAGAAATAACACAAACACCAGAAATTTTGTTAACGAGGAAACCGCAAATGCAGAAAAATCCTGGGACCTAGTCCAGATTTGAACACTACACTGTATTAAGCCGCTATAGATACTAGCCTACTCCAAGTTAACTTCGGACTGGAATGTAGTTGAGCCCTAACCAATCTCACACTGATCAAGGTACATTTGTGCTCCTTACGTCTCTAAATCCCAGTATGACTCTACGCACTTGATTCCCTTAGATGATCTCACCCATAACTAAGAGTTGCTACGACCCAAAGTCGAAGACTTGATAAACAAATCTGTCTCACACAGAAAAGTCCATTGTATAGATAAATCTGTCTCCCACAGATAAACCTATGAGTTTTGTTTCGTCTTTTGATTAAAAAAGGTGAACGTGAACCAATTGATATACCAGACTTACATTCCCGAAGAACAGCCTAGAAATATCAATCACCTCACAATAATCTTAATCGTATGAAAGCGAAACAAGATATTGTGGAATCACAAACGATGAGACGAAGATGTTTGTGACTACTTTTTATCTTGCCTACCGGAGAAAAAATCTCGAGCCAATCTTAGATAAGATAGTACTTAATCACGATAGAAAACAAAAAGATCATATCACGCAATTACAAAGAAAATAGTTGGGCCTGGCTTCATGATAGACACATTTTTGTGTCTAAATTGTCTCGATTCTATATATTCATAGTTCTCATTTTTGTACTTATTATGGTGTTTTATGTGTTTGTAGGTATTTTTGGCCAATAAACATTTTTGGAAAAATCGGCTCGAAAAGTTGTCTAAAGCACCCGGAGGAATTGTTGTTTGGCATCCACAGTTTGGATAAGGGGCACCCCAGGACATCCCCCAAGGCAGCTGTTATTCGCAACCCCACTCTGGATAGGGGGTGACCCTTTCTTCCTCGCGACTTTTGGAGGGAAAACTGAATTCAAATTTCAGTTTTGCAGCGGAACTCCCAGGCGAGATTTTGATCGAGTTTATGGCGGAATTAGTGTTAGCTATGGATTGGGATTACCCTGTTTCGGTCAAACATGGAAGGTATGAGCTGGAGAATCGAAAAAGAAGGGACAGAGATCGAGTTTACACAAAACAGAGGCTTGGAGTTTCACGGGTCTGTTGAGATTTCATGGATCGGATTTGACGAGATTCAATCGATGTTTTGGCTTGGGCCAGACTTTTTAGAGCTTATTAGTGATGATACGTGTGGTTGCAGCGAACAAATTGGGTTGTGTAAGTGTGTTCAAGCAAAAAAGAATAAAGGAAGTTTCGGGATTTTCTATAACTATAAATGGCAGTTGCGTGAAGGATGAAGAGTATGTTGATGACTAGGATTCAGGCTATCACATTTAGGAGAAGTTTGGAGTAATCCAAAGCACCGCGTAAAGAAGAAAAATAAGGAAATAGCCGAGACTTTAGAAGAAAGAAAAAGAAGATTTTTGTGGAAGATTTGAAGACATGTTAGCTATATATAGGTTGGTTGCGAGTCAGAGAGAGGACACGTTCACTTTGGGGAAGTTTAGGAGCAATACATAGAGAAAACAATCAATTTGCCGAGAACACATGCAAGAGGTAGAAGAAGAACACAGAACAACAGTAAGAGACAGTCGCATATTCCGTGGCCTTTTCTTTCAAATTCAATCAATTTGCCACAACTTCTGTAACAATTAATTCCAATTCATGCAATTCTTTTGTGTTAGGGTTCTTTGTAACAGTGGTTCTGTAACAATTATAACTGTTACAAACACGCTGTTTAATACCTTCTCTTCTTTTTAATCAACTTTTGAGCAACAAACATGTATTTTGAGCAAGTGGTTAATATGAGGAGCTAAACCCCATTGCTGAGGCGATAGAGGAAGCTATTTTTCTAACAAGAAGTGGTATATTCTTATTAATCTATTTATTGCAATTATTTTTATGATTATTTTGCCTTGATCGATAATTGTTTGAATGATTTTTGTTAAACAATTGTGATTTCTTTTGATAGAGCATACTTGGACCTAGGTTTTTGATGTTCTATGCTTCGGATTTACACTTGTTATTTTGAGAATCTGCTTGTTGCAATAGTTTAGAATCAACTTGAATGAGAAAGTTGCATGAATATAAATATTGGATTAAATCACTTTGAAATTGGAAAATAGTGGAATCTTAGCCTCAGTGTTCTTTTAATATTGATATCATCTTTGTCAGTGTTTGCTATAATTTTTAGTGAGTTTTCTATTTTAGTTTTGAATTTAAGTCTAAAAAAATCCTTCACAAGTTCGAGAATCGAATCACTTTATTTACCACTATCACAACCACATAAATTTTTGGCGCCGCCGACGCGAACTTGTTTTTAGGGTTTTAGATTTATTTTTTATTTTTTTATTATTTTTGTTCTTTTTTACGTTTTTGGGTATTTATATTTTGTCTACAGGTTCTGGATCATAAAGAAAATTGAGCCAAGGAGTTTGGTTATTTCGTAAAGACTTGGAGCTAAAGATTAAAGCGAAAAGAACGGAAAAGAAGACAATTTTATTTTAGTTATTTTGTTTTTAGGGTTTGTTTATTTAAAAAAAAATGTATTAGGGTTTATTATTTTTGTAATTTTTCTTTTCTTTTTGGACTTTGGACTTTGGGACATTTTTTTTTTATTTTTTTAAAAACCCTACGGAAGGGTTCCTTAAATATAAACTGTTTGCAGAGAAGGAGGACAATTACGATATTGTCTCTGCACCTTGGGTTCGTACACTGCCATAGGAGTCAGTGGCCCGAGTCGACTATAACCGATTCATCCCCTGTATAGAACGGGAGGTAAGATTCTGAACACTCGCGAATCCCCTGTCAGCGAGTTACTGTCTTCCTTCGTATGCTTATATGTTGAGGACTGAATACGGACATTTATTTTTCTAGTAAAGGGCAAGGCCTGGCCATGCAAGATAAGGGTTCGGATTTCATCACCGTTCTCTTCTTGCCCTCCTTAGGAACACGTAACCTACGCGAACCTAAGCCTTAAAATTTTGACTAGAACGAGACCAATAAGGTAACGAGCTTAATAGGAAAGTCATTCGAAAAATATTGGTTACTCTTTTAAGCATACTTCGAAGTTCATGATGGTTTCTGTGAGTTGAATGCGTGACTGCGCCGCCTTGTAATTCCGGTGAGGCCTTGGGTATGAAAGCTCCACCGAGCTTCCCTCGCCTATATTCAACTTACTTTGACTCAGATTGATTCCAGATGGGTTTGCTTAAATTGTAACGAATTCCCTTTCGAAGGATTAAAATCTGATCTAGAAACAATCTAAGTGGAGCCATCATGCTTTTTGTTTGCTAGAAATCAATAGGTTTGATTTGGTTGAGTCAGCCTTGTTTTGTGATTGCATAGAATCCCCTTCCTTATTCTTTTGCATGTCGGAACGTAAAAGAGACGCCCTAGGTAGATTTTTTAAAGAGAAACCTAGTAGTTCTAAGCGTCTCGATTACCTCAATTTAGAAAGTCCGATTTTTGAAAAGTCCGTTTTTGAACGTCCGTTCAAGGAGACAATCCCTAATATTCCGATAGAGCCAGAAATGGCAACTTTAAAAGCTTAGTTGAACCCAACTAGGACTACTCGTCCCTCATGCATCAGGTTAGCTGAAACGGAAGCAAATTATGAACTTAAACCTGGGACCTTACAGCTGCTCCCAATCTTCTTAGGGAAAGAAAATGAAAACCCATATTTCCATGTTAGAGACTTTGAGGAAATCTGTAGTACCCTAAAGATTAGAAACCTTGATGATGATTCTTTGAAACTCGGGTTATTCCCTTTTTCCTTGAAAGATAAAGCCAAATCGTGGCTATATAGTTTGGCTTCTGGTTCAATTGAAACATATGAACAACTTACATCTGCCTTTTTGAACAAGTTTTTCCCTAGGCACAAAACATCGTCTATTAGGACGCAAATCTGCACGTTTTCTCAACAGGAGGGAGAATCTTTGTATAGGTATTTGGAAAGGTTCAATGATCTATTAGCCCAATGTCCTCATCATGGTCTAGAAAAGGTTAGGTTAGTTCAAATCCTTTATGATGGTTTAGATTATTCCACTACAACCACAGTAGAATCTATGTGTACAGGTGGGTTTGAAAACCAAACAGTTGATGAGGCGATGACATATTTGCATGAAATCGCCGAAAAGACCCAACAATGGGAAAATAATAGGGAACCCCAGAAAATAATTCTTCTAGGCAGAGGAAATGTTAATAGGGTAGAAGGAGGCTTTGAACCAGGTGCCAAAATTGTTGCAATAGCGAAAAGGTTAGAAGCTTTAGAAGTGGGTCACACTAGTGGTAGATTGGAGCTTTTTGGGAAGCCCAGAATAATGAAGAGCAAGCCAATGCTCTCTATAATAACACTAGATTTGATAACCGAATCCTGGTTGGAGAAACCATCCGAACTTTTCGTGGTCTAAGGGCCAAAGTCAAGGTCAGTTTAGTAATTCTAATGCTCCCCCAGGTTTTGGTTACAATAAGAATTATTCAGGCCCAAAACATATTATCCTTCATTTCGAGGTTAGTAACAACCGAATTGACTTGTTCCATTTTTATCTTTGTTCTTTCAAGTCGGTATTTACTGAAAGCATAATATACGAAGTAAGGTTTGTTTACTTTTCTCTAGCATTGGCGACTTGTTCCTTGTACTATGTTCAAAGTATATATCAAGAAAGTATATACTAGTTGTTTCATATAACTGGAGTATGTGGAGTTTTATCTATGAATTTCGTGATTCGACATTACATTGATTGACTATTTTTTATTATTTAGCGTGTTGAACTTCCAGATGAATTCAACCCTTGGGATTATTTATGAAAATAATTTTGTAAACATAGCCTGAGGAAATAGACTTGCAAAACTCTGTTTTATACTTGAAAGATGATTAAGGACTTCCCTAGCGGTAAGGACCTATCCCAGGATCGTACCCAAGTCAGGACCAACCCTTAAAGTTTAATTTATTTTATACATGTTTGATATGTTTATTATCTTCGAGTTTCGGAAAACATCTAGGTGTACATGAATTGAACTTGGAATGTTCACAAAATATTGACATAGTGATTTGAATATGTGTCAAACTCTTATATCTTCATGTTCAAGTATTTTCCTTTGATACTCAAGGCAAGATCATGAAACCGAAATTTGAATGTCTTTTAGATATTTAAAAATATATATATGTGAATGTATGCTAGCTACTATTAGTTGTCAACTATGAAATATTTTGGTTTATGACCCACAATTTTCTTCTATTTGTGATAACATTATTTGAATACCTCTGCTGCAATTTTCTTCAATTTGTTCACCATACCTCTACTGCAATTTTCTTTTGTTTGTGATAACATTATTTGATTCAGATGACCCACAATTGTTTTGGCTATTATTTTATGATTCTTTCGATGTCTGGCTGAAGACTTTAAACCTAACGCTTTATGGAAGGCAACCCATACTCTTGTGGTACATTAGTGAAATTTTGTTTTTATTTTCTTTCTTGTTCCCCATGTAAGAATTGCTATGCTTCATCCAGGACCGTGTCGGACCAGAAATTTCTTTGCTTCCAATAGGTCGGATTTCGGCCCGCTTGGCAAGCTCCAAATTCCGATACGCCACTCGGAAAGAAAACAAACTTCCAAATTTCTTTACCGTTTCATATTACGGGTCATGGAGTCCAAAAAATTATCTTCATCATTTTATTGTGAGTATACAATATATTTTGCTGGAGTAGTCCGATACTAGCCATTGTTATCAAACAAACGGTCTTCCGGGTTGCCACCCGTAGGTGGGGTGCCAATTAAGGCCTGAAAAAACGCGTCGTTATCAAACAAACGATAATCCAATGCCAGGGTAGTCCGATAACAACCACCGTTATCAAACAAACGGTCTTCCGGGTAGCCACCAGGTGGAGTGCCATTTCTGGCATGACAACTCACAGTACTTGGTCAAGCTCGACGGATAATCTTTCTCAGATGATATTGGTAGG